>JACEFZ010002029.1:362500-667500 GCA_014155875.1 Cepaea nemoralis
GGGAGACACGCGAAAAAAAAAAAAAAATACGACGAAAAATCCACGCCAAGTGTCCTGATTTGGTTTCTTCTTCTTTCGCTCTTTATGTTCAAATAGGGGCATAGGAACTCATTTAGTGATAGTTGCCATTAAATAATACTTTATAATGTTTGTGATATTTGGCATGTGTTTATAAACAATTTTGACTGCCACATTCTGATGTTTGTGATAGTTGTCATGTGTTTTAGAAGAAAATCTTGCCTGTCACTTTCTGATGTGTGTGACACTTGTCATGTGTTTCTTCTTCTGCGATCATCCGGAGTTTTTTTTTTCGGATGTGATTGCGTTGTGCCTGTTTACAGCAGAGCTGCGTTCTTGCGCCGTTAGGCCGACACATCCGACTTCTGCGGGCATTTGTTGACCGGGTTAACCTTCCCGGGGGTTTCTTAGGACGTTTGACTCTCACTGTTGTGGTGTTATCCCCCATCCCAGCTGGCCCATATAGAACAGCCAAAGATCCTGGTCAGCCCTCAAGGGAAGGCAGGGGCAGACCATGGGCATTCCCCGCCATCCAAGGAGGCTTCCATACTTGCAGAGCTGATACATAGCGCTCTGGTACTGGGCTCACCCAAGGAATCGTCACGTCCTGCACATGGCTGCTTAGCCTCACTTCCGTATATTGGGCCTTCCGTTCACCATAGGCTGTTCTTCTGGAAACCAGAAGTATGCAGTCTGCAGATGACATCCACACAGTGAGCTTTCGATTCGGACTTTCCATGTAATGGATTTGCTATCCAAGCAATATTCCATTTCGTGCCACTAGGACACTTTTCCACCTTTTATGAAGCCCACACAGTGGGCTTTTGATTCAGACTTTCCACGTAATGGATTTGCTATCCAAGCAATATTCCATTTCATGCCACTAGGACACTTTTCCACCTTTTATGAAGCCCACACAATGGGCTTTTGATTCGGACTTTCCACGTAATGGATTTGCTATCCAAGCAATATTCCATTTCGTGCCACTAGGACACTTTTCCACCTTTTATGAAGCCCACACAGCGAGCTTTCGATTTGGACTTTCCACATAATGGATTTGCTATCCAAGCAATATTCCATTTCATGCCTCTGGGTCTTCATGCACCTTTAAATGTCAACCTGTATGTAGTTAAAGTAAGCTGCGGTCAACTTGAGCTTGTTGATATCTCCATAGAGCTTGTCCTCAGATGAAGCAGGTGTGGGCCAAAATATCTTTCTCTGTTCTGCATACTTTGGGCAATCCTGCAGCAAATGTTTTGCTGTCATTTTTCCAGTTCTACAATTACATTCATCGGTATCTCCTATCTTTAGTTTATTGAACAAGTGGTATTTCAGCCTGTTATGTCCTGTGCGGAGTCTGAAGATTGCTACTTGTTCTCTTCGGTCGAGTTTGTAATATGCATCATCCTTCTGATGGCCTGGATGCTCTGATTCCCATTTGGTTCTATAAGTGCTTTTTATCAACCTCTTTGCCTCATTATAGGTTATGTCTATGTCAGGCTGTGGTAGTCGTCCGCCCTCTTTTGCCAGTCTGTCAGCCTCTTCGTTTCCAGGTATACTGCAATGTGATGGGATCCACTGTATTACAACTTTTTTGGATTTCTGGCATAGACCATGGAGTGTTGCTCTTAGGTCAGCTAGTTCTGTGCTGTTATTGCTCTTCAGTATTGAGACAGCTGACTTTGCATCTGTGAAGATAGCTATTTGCTTCTCTTTATTTTCCTCCATCAGGAGCATTTCTGCTGCAGTTTTCAGAGCCTCTACCTCCGCTTTGAAGTTACTTGAAAATTTTCCAGTTGCCATTGAATGTGTTTTTTTCACTCCATTTTTTAAATTTAGGAGAATTCCTCCTCCTCCATTCTCTATTGAATTTTTGGCTGATCCATCTGTATATGCATGGGTCCAATTCCTGCTTGGGTAATGTTCTTTTATGTAGTTTAGGGTTATTTCTCTTCTTTCGGTTTCATGCTGAGTGTTCTTTTTCTCAATACCAGGAATGTTTTCTATCATCTCAGGCAGTTGCTGCTGTCTCCAAGCTGGGAAACTTGTGTGCATTGTAAATGGGCTTGACTGTTGATATGTTAAGTATAGGATCTGCCCTAATCCTTCGTTTTGCAGTTTCTACAAAGTTGCTACGCTTCAGTCTTCCCTTTCCAAAACCATTAAATCTGTTGTACATAGGGTGGTCTGTCAATCTTCTAAATTTTTCTGCTTGTTGCTGGGCTCTGCTATCTCTTCTATCCTGCATTGGTTGTAAACAAGTGATCTTTTCTAGTTCATTAATAGGCGTTGTCTTCAGGCTTCCAGTTATGATTCGCATTCCTTGGTTTTGGACTCTACTTATTTTGTTAAAGTTTGACTTAGCTGCTGTTGCCCAAGCTGCAATGCCATATTCCAGTACTGGCCTCACCCGTCCAGTATATAACTTCTTGAGAACTTTCTCATCTGCTCCCCATGTTCTACCAGCAAGCTTTTTCATGATTGCCATTCTCTGCCTTGCTCTTGTTCGATTTTTCTCAACCTGTGTCTTCCATGTCAGGCGACGATCAAAGGTGACTCCTAGATAGTTTGGATTTTCTTCATGGCGCAATATTTTTCCATTCAATACCAGCTTAGGTTGCTGAGTTTTATTTGAGAGGGAGAACACTGTGCATGTTGTTTTCTCCTCACTTATCTTCACTAGCCATGATTTTGACCAGTCCTCTAGCGCTAATAAGGCTTGCTGTATTCTGCTGTTAGCTGTACTAATATATTCTTCAGATGTCCATATGGCTAGGTCATCTGCAAAGGAGGATATGTGTACTCTGGCTGGAAAATTTTCTGTGATGTCATTTATATATGCTAGGAATAATGTTGGTGAAAGAACTCCTCCTTGGGGGACACCTTGCTCCAACAGCATCATTTTGCTTGTTTGTCCTTGTACTTTTGTCCTGGCAGTTCTGTTCTCAAGGTAGTGGCTGATCCATTTATACATTTTTCCACAAACAAGCATGTTTTGCAGTTTTACTTTCAGTCCTTCCTTCCATACTTTATCAAATGCTTTTTCTAAATCTATCCAGACTGCTAGTGTGTGCTTTTTCTCTTGGAAGGCATCCTCTATTTCCTGAGCTATATAGGTTATTTGATCTTCAGTGGATCTGTACTTTCTGAATCCTGCTTGGTGTGGTGTTAAGAGTTGGTTTTCTTCCAGATGCCATGTTAGCCTGCCATTGATAATGCGTTCCATTAATTTTCCTACACAGCTAAGTAGACTGATAGGTCGATAGCCATTTGGTTCTTCCAGGTCTTTTCCTTTCTTTGGGACTGGTATTAGTATAGCTTCCTTCCATGCCTGTGGGACTATTCCTCTCTTCCAGCTGTTATTTAGGACTGCTAGTAGTTTCTTCTTTGCCTTGGTGCCTAGTCCTATTAGCATTTCATTTGTGATTCCATCCTTTCCTGGTGATTTCTTCTTTTTTAGGGTATTCATTGCCTGTTCCATTTCTTCCATTGTTAGATTTGCCAGGACCTGCACCAGTTTTCAAGCCAGGATATAGTGCAGGGCTCACAATTCCTTGTGCTATACTCTAAGATTATTGTCGTCACTACAGCGTCAGCCACCTTCCCCCTCCATGATATCTTCTGGTGCCATTTCATGAACGAAAAGCAGCCAAGTGCAGCAGCGTTGGCGTAGCTGATATGGAGATACGCTGAAAATATCAGGAGCGCGGTCGAACGAAGGTATGGTGCCTGTCTTCATCGTTCCGCTAAGTGAGGAAACGGTTGGCCACCTGTGCATGCAGACCCACAAAATGGAGGCACATCACAGACCCATATTACGAAACTGCTTTGAGTCATATTATTAGTATCATCATCAAGCAGACGAGATAAGAGTTTAGTTTTAGTTTAGTTTAGTCGACGGATCAACATCACGGTACAAGGGTGTTATCCATAAGTGCTCCGTTTTACTTCTAACTCAAGCCTGAGGCGCTTAGAGGCGATGGTCAAGGAAAAAACACCACTGACATATGGAAAAACAAACTCATTCGTAATCTGCGAGTGAAAACCGGAAATGCATTAGAACAGTGGTTCTCAACCTTTTTTGGCCCATGCGCCCCCCCCCCCCTTACCATATGTTCAGAACGTCATATCTCCCCCCCCCCCCCCCCCCCCCAAGTACAGAACCGTAAAATTTACAGGGAAAACCAATATCAAGTAACTGGTTCTTGTATTAATGCGATCTTGAAATAATCTTAATTCTCGACCTTCCCCCTCCCCTGGAAACCCTAAAATCTCCCCCCCCCCCCCCCGGTTGAGAACCACTGAATTAGAGAAATGAAACATGCACTGTAAAGATTGTGTGTGCATGGTATGAGAAGAAATAAACTTAAATAGTTTTTAACCACTGACAAATCTGATCAGAAAAGAGCAAAATGAAGACGAAGATATAAATAAGCAAGTTGCATAACATTTACAGGATGTCGCAGTCAATCCCAGCATTTTTTAATGTGATTCCTTGGCAAGTTTACGTTCAGTAGTTTAGCATTGCTTTCTGAACGACCGGCACTCATACCATTATGTGGAAACCAGTGAAAGACGGTCTTACTCCAAATCGTCCGCAGCTGTGCTTTGAACGCGGTATGCGGTACTGCGAATTGAGTTCGTAACGCCTTCGCCAGGCGCCGGCTGTATACATAAATAGATGTTAAAAATAATGTACCCTTCTACACACCTGAAGGCGCACTGGACACATGGTGCTTGATACATGTTTTAGATAACTTTGTCAAATTTTATAAACGAGACAAAAACATATACCCTACCTGAGAATGTTGTGAGACGGTAAACTATGAACGGGCTAGCGAAGTTGATAGCAAATTGCGCTGAGAATGTTATTAACACGGTCGGCGGGGTGTTTGACATCTGGGCTCATCACTTGTCAATTTGAGGGAAAGCTAGGCCGCCTATTCCCCTTGCTCTCAGACCTACACAATATGGTGGCGCTACCACGTTACAGACCAATAGCAAGAAACTGCTTTGGGACAATTGATTATTTTATTATTAAACCATGAACGCCGGACTCTACCTGCATGGCACACGATGGTGATTACATTTTGCCTTACTGTAGTTATGTAAACATATTATGTTTTTCTACTACCAGTTACCCACTGGTACGCAATAGACGTATAGAACAGTCGGTGTCGTTACATAATTCACACAATAAACACACGGCTAAATGAATCTAGTATACTAACCTGTCTCACCGGTATAAATTAAACAATCGGTCGATACTGCAACTCGGTAGTCACCCAGTGAAGCCCTCGTGACAGGGCTCGGAAAATATACAACCTGCTAGCCGCCACAGTTGAATAAAAATACAAAACACCTCTGGGTTTCTATCGCAACTTTCACAGCATCTACAGCAGAATAGTTACGCAACTAAAAATAGTTATAACTTGCGGCGGTTGTAAACTAGAAAGGGCTTCGGTGGGATCTGCTAAAGGGGAGGTGGTCTTTTCGTATGCAAACATGTCTTCCACTGGGTCATATTTACAGACGGACAAGTGACAATCCACACGGAGCTCTCTGACACGGTAGGTCGGGGAGGGTTGTGGGAAGTCATAAAAGCTGGTCACGTGTTGTAGTTAACTTTAAATGTTAACGATAGCATCCTGGCCACAGCTGCTGGCATCCTGACATAAATAATGTTCGCAGTTGTCTCATAGTCTTAAGGTACCAAATCACCCGAATGACATAAAAGGTCTTGGAAATTACATGAAGCGGGGTCTTGCCCTCTAGGGAATCTTGAGCCCTTCACACTTGGTGCTCAGACATACATCAGTTAACTAATCATGTGCCATCTCCGCAATAAAAGTTGGATGTAATGCGTCTCTCACAACCTCTGGGCTGTCTTCATGGTACATCTGATGTTGCCGATCAAAATGTAATAGTAAAATGTGGATCAAAATATCTTCCTCTGGCAGACCCCCCCCCCCTCCCCCCACCACCTTTCCCTTCAGCATATCCTTTAACGAGACGTTGTGTCAATATATATGGCCAGTGGCAGACTGGTGTCAGTTTCCCTGAAGGAAAGTGGACCCTTAAATCTTGGACAATAGGGTGTAAATGTTAATGAGTGTCTAGTCCAGGCAAACGATATTTCAGGAACAGTCCGCTACTGTATATGGTTGAAGTGCTTTAACTGTTGGTCCGTGGTCTCAATCTGTTGTTTTGTTTTCTAAAACCAGTGGGTGTTGTACATCTCCGTGTTCTTCGCCTTCTCCGGTTGTTCTTATTCTTTGGTAGCCGCTTGTTTGACATGCGAGAGAGATATACTCTGTTGGTATCTTCTACTTCTTCTTTTCGTTCATCCGGAGTGTTTTTTCAGATGTGATTGCGGTGTGTCTGTTATGCGCCCTTGGGCCGAAACCCGTAGGCCAACACATCGTGCTTTTTTGACCAGGTAGCATTCCTGGGAGACTCTCACTTTTGTGGTGCCATCTGCAACCATGCTGGCCAAGGTTGAACGGTCGAAGACAACGGTCATCCCTCAAAGGAAGGCAGAGACAGTCCATAGCATTTACCGCCATCCAAGGTTGCTTCCATAGTTGCAGGGCCGACACATAACGCCCTGGATCTGGGCTCACCGAGGGAGATCGTCACGTCCTGCTCATGGCTGCTTTAAATCCTCACTTCAATATATTGGTCTCTTTGTTTCCCCGGGTCATTCCCGTACAAACCAGACAGGTTTGCAGACGGCATCCACTCAGCGAGTTTTCGGACATGTGCTTGTCGTTGCGCCCATCAGAGCTTTTCCAGGCACAACAGACATTCGGAAAACCACCCAGTCAGAGCTGTTCCGAACAAGAGCGGCATTCGGAAACTAGGTAGTCAGAGCTGTTCCTAGCACGAGAGACATTCGGACGAGACATTTCACTCGGACGTAATTGCGTAGTGTCAATTTTTAGTTTGCCACCCGTAGGACGACACTTCCGACTTCAGCGGGCATTTTTTAATGAGGTTAACCTTCCTCTGGTTTCGAGGCACGTTGGACTGTTGTGATGTCGCTAACATCTCAGCTGGTCAAGATAGAACGATGAACGACATCGTGGTCGGCCCTCAAGGGAAGGCAGGGGCAGACCATGAGCATTCCCTCGCTATCCAAGGAGGCTTCCATAATTGCAGAGCCGGCACATATTGCTCTGTGACTGGGCTCACCCGAGGAGTTGCCACGTCCTGCTCATGGCTGCTTTAGTTCCTCACTTCCATGTGTTGGGCAACCCGTTTGCCCCTGATCGCTCAGCACACACCAGGGACGGTCAGACTGCGAGCGACACCCACTCGGTAAGCTTTTGCTTTTGACTTCGGACCACGCAATAGGTTCGCTCGCCGTGCGTTCCATTTTGCGTCATTGAGACGTTCTTCCACTTTTGTCTACACTCTCTATGAGTTAGATACAGTTTTCGCAGCCATTTTCTTCGACTGGGGCACTTTTTTGACTTTTTGTACTCGCTCACGAGGTAGGCTACTTGTGCTGCCGGCTCAGCACCTTACCTTCGTGAAGCGGTGAACGAGAAACGGCCGGGCCCTCTCATCCGGGAATCTCTCATATCCCCCAGCTGAGAGCCTTCGAACTTGTATCAGACCTGAGCATGTAGCTTGCTCAGTATCACGCCTTTATTTTTCGAAAGGTGGGTATCGGCCTTGCTCTCAGGTCCAAGGGTTTGTGGCTTAGAGGCGTTCAGCCACAGCCCTCGACAGGGAGCCTTTAGTGTTTTGTCCGGACCAAGATATTCTGCCTTCGTGCGCCTGATTTAAATTTTTGACTGCTATCCTCAGTCTCACCTGCAGAGCAGCAGGTTGTGTCTCTCTTAGTCTGGTCCCTATCCCATGAGACCGTCCGATATGTAGTTTTCACCCATCGGCAAGCACATGGGGTCGATGGGACACGCAAGCTCCCCCACCACGGCAAGGTGGAGACACATCGGGGGAGCTCTGTTGGTATGAGAGACAGAGAGTGAAAGAGAGAGAGAGAGAGAGAGAGAGAGAGAGGAGAGAGAGAGAGAGGAGAGAGAGAGAGAGAAAGAGAAGAGAGAGAGAGAAAGCGAGAGAAAGAGATGCGCTATATTGGTGAGAGATAAAGCGCGCGTCTGAGAGACAGAAAGAAAGAAGGAGAGAAGAGAGAGAGAGAGAGAGAGAGAGAGAGAGAGAGAGAGAGAGAGAGAGAGAGAGAGAGAGGGGGAGAAAGAGAGAGAAAATAACAGAGACTAAGGAAGAAAGGGCGAGAGAAAGCAGAGAGAGAAAGAAAGGGAGAGAGTGAGAAAGAAAGGAAGAGAGTGAGAAAGAAAGGGAGAGAGTGAGAAAGAAAGGGAGAGAGTGAGAAAGAAAGGGAGCGAGCGAGAAAGAAAGGGAGAGAGAGAGAAAAGAGATAAGCTCGGAGAGAGGGAGTAAGATATAAAGAGATAAGGAAAGAGGGGGAGAGGGAAAAGAGAGAGACGGGGAGAATGATGTGGATGGAGGGAGGAAGAGAGACAAAGTAAGATATAAAGAGATAAGGAAAGAGGGGGAGAGGGAAAAGAGAGATACGGGGAGAATGATGTGGATGGAGGTAGGAAGAGAGACAAAGTAAGATATAAAGAGATAAGGAAAGAGGGAGAGAGGGAAAAGAGAGAGACGGGGAGAATGATGTAGATGGAGGGAGGAAGAGAGACAAAGTAAGAGGGAGACTAAAAGCGGTATAGAGAGAGGAAAGAGACAGGGGGGGGGGGTGGGGGGGGGGGGGGGGGGGGGGCAGAGAGATGGATAAGGTGAGAAGGAGAGGGAGTGAGAGAAAGGGAAAGAGGTAGAGAGAAGGAGAGGGATAAATAATAACTCAGAGATTATATATATATATATATATACTATATATATATATATATATATATATATATATATATATATATATATATATATATATATATATATATATATATATATATATATATAGAGAGAGAGAGAGAGAGAGAGGTGAGAGTACAATTAAAACGAACTCGAGACACAAGCAGCTATATATGGTAACATCCATGACCTTCACGTGCACAGATGGGGGTGAAGCTTGGCCTTGTGGATTCTACACATTTGCATAGGTTACGGGATGTTCTATCATCCCTCACCAGGTCAGGGCACCCTTTCTTGATGACTGACTTTTGGTCCGTTGCGACTGGGATTTGAACCCTCGCCTACTGTTCAGAACCTGAGTGCAATTCAGTGTACGCGTCTCGGAGTCAGAAGGGAATTTAAAGTTTACTCTTACAAATTACGGGACCTCCATAGAGTTTATTTCCGTCACCACCTCCCCGTCAAATAAAATATAATGTTGCGAATTCATTTCAATGTTTTTCACTATTATTGCGCGTAATGTTGGTATCCCGTCATAGTAGGATCTGTTTGGTCGGAAGTCTGCTTTTTTGCCCCTTAGCTCTTTGACAATAAGATCTCTTATCTCTCCAGAATGATACTACTGAATATTTTCCAAGGAACTGACATTCAGACTATTCCTCTCTAATGTTAGCACTCGGGCAGGTCTCACTTCTTTGGCAGCTTTTCCAGAAAAGCATTATAGTGTTTCCATGTAATGCACGCTGTTTCCATATTTACAAAATTAAAATAAACGTAATCAGTTTATTTAAAACGTAAATAATGCAGTTCAGGCTATTTCTAGCAAAGAGTGTTGTTTTCAGCATAGCTAGTTAACCTGATTCTTCCCAGTTGCAATGTCAACAGACGCTAACAGCGCAGTAAAATGAAGGAATGCGAGGCAACACTAGTGGAAACTCGATCCGCTACAGCCCTCGACAAACAGCTCGTGTGCTGGGCAGGACTCGACAAATATATGCACCGGCGACAGGCGAGCAAGGGGAAAAAAATCACGTAGCCACACCGTGTCAGGGTTTACGTTGCTATACACCCTGTGTTATAATTTGCATTTGCTGAAGTAAAATAGTATACCGCATGTCCATTGTAGGACGTCGCCATCAAACCTAGATTGATTTTCTAAGCAAGTTTACGTTCAGCAGTTTGCCATTGCTTTCTGAATGAGAAGTCAACGTTGAAGTACAACTTAATGCCGGTGTAGATACATGTCTAAAGGTGCCTGGAGCATCTAGTGCTAGACCCCATATTTGATAGAACACTCGGCCAGTGATGTGGTCAGTGTCACCCCGCCGCCTTTACTTCCCAAGGCATTTCCTAGTGTCCGTGTTACGCTGGGTTGATCTTGGATCCCAGAGTTTTAACAATTCGAATCCGCATCAATGGGAATCGAACCCCTCTAGAACTTGCTTATAGGTGACGTGGTCGTGGTTCTGGTTGAGTTGAGTTATTGAGTGATCGAACTGAGCTGAGTTGAGTTGAGTTATTGAGTGATCGAACTGAGCTGAGTTGAGTTGAGTCAAGAACCAACATCACAGTACTCGGGACCTTCCCATGTGTGCTCTGCCCTCATCTTCTCATGTGTGCTCTGCCCTCATCTTCTCATGTGTGCTCTGCCCTCATCTTCTCATGTGTGCTCTGCCCTCATCTTCAACCACCACCAATACTAAAGTACCAGTTGCCATCTGATGATGTGTCCACCTGGTCTTCTCTCGTAGAGTGCCAGCAGATCTCCCGCTCACTCCCTGCAGGCCATGATGATTTATCTGTTCTTCCACACAATTCATGCTTCTAGGTCGACAGTGCATTCCAAAATCCGAGGGTAAAACTTCAGTTTACGAAATATGATTACATAAAATAATAGGAGCCAATCCTGATTTACGGAAGCTAATCAAATCAAATCAAATCAACTTTATTTTAAAAGGGTCACAAATTGGGCACTCAGGCCCGTCTTACATTCGGCCCTTCCTAATCACTCATCTTTCGTTCATCAAGAGCATACATTCACATAGGAAGAAAAGAAAAAAAAAACTGTGAAATGAATGTTGTAAACATAAACTAGGCAAATTACCATGTTATGAGGACCCATCTCCCACCTACCCACACATCACCCCACCCACACATCACACACGTCCCCTACCACACAATATTCCCAACCCACGCACCACACACACATATCCCTCACCCACACACCCCACACCCAATACCACCAATCATGGAGAATTAGCAGACAAGTGAGGAGATGATTTTATAGAAGAATAATGAGAACAGTGTGAATTGATAGAAAGGGCAGTAAAGATATCCTGAAGGGAGTTAACTCATAAAGAGAACAGGTAACTCACATCAGAATAAGACGGGTCCACATTTTTTTAGCATGTCACGAACAGGAGTAGGCTGGAGTATGTTATCACAACGTGTTCAGTTGGAGGGGAGAAGAGGCCGGAGGCTTCTAACATACCCCGTTCAAGGAAAAAGTTTACTTCTACTTATGTCCTCTAATCTCAATTTCTGACTATGTTTGTATCAGTGCCCGTTAATACCTGCAATTTATTTCTCAAGCAAACAAAGAAACAAAAATGACTCATTTATTAATATCCTTATTATGTAACCCGCATTGCTCGGAAATTATAATAATCAATATAGAAATGCATGCTGCACGGCTGCACGGTGTATGTGTTAATGTTTGTCCCAGTTCAAAGAACACATATTGATTTTCTATATCGGCTGTGAGAATCATTGGCGTGTGAAGTGAAGCGTCAATAGAAGAGTGATTTACCACGGCGGAAGGGTTAGTATTAGATGTCATTGTTGCTTTTGACGCTGAGTGGTCCAGTTCTATTCAACCGCGATATTACATTGAATGATTTATAGCCTTTGTAAGTAGATAATTGTAATATTTTAGTTAAGATGAACGAACTTTATTTTCAAAGGGTCACAAATTGGGCACGCAGGCCCGTCTTACATTCGGCTCTTCCAATCAGTCATCTTTCCTTCACCAAATATGCATGTTACATTCACTTAGGAAAACAACATTGTCAAATGAGTGTTGCAAACATAAACAATGATGATCGAAAGCTAGACGGTGTATACCCCTATTTTACAGAAACAAGACGAAGGAAAAAGATTAGAAACTTAGTAACACTGCATTAATAGTAAGTGATACATTGCTGTTCTTGATTCCAATGTCGCTGATTTATCTTCTCTGGGGAATGCATTAAGTAAGAATTTAAGTGAGTGAATAAGCGAGGACTGAAATAAGTAGTAACTTAAGTGACTGGACAAGTGAGGAATAAATTCAGTAAGTGGGGTATCAGTTAAGAAAGCGAGAACGTAAGTAAGTGACTAAGTGAGAATCAGTTAAGTCAGTACGAACGTAAGTGACTAAGTGAGGAAATTTATGACATATATAAGTACGTAAGTGACTAAGTGAGGTGCCAGTTAAGTCAGTATGAATGTAAGTTTTGTTTAGTTTAGTTTAGTCGTTGGATCAACATCACGGCACACGGTTTAACCCATAAGTGCTCAGTTTTCCTCCTAACTCAAACCTGAGTCTGGAGAAACTCAGCTCAATGCACCAACTCCGTTGCATCGGCGAGGATCCTGATGAATGTGTGTAAGTGACTAAGTGAGATATCAGTTAAGTATGTATGAACGTAAGTAAGTGACTAAGTGAGTTGTCAGTTAAGTCAGTATGAATGTAAGTAAGTGATTAAGTGAGGTGCCAGTTAAGTCAGTATGAATGTAAGCAAGTGACTAAGTGAGGTGCCAGTTAAGTCAGTATGAATGTAAGTAAGTGACTAAGTGAGATGCCAGTTAAGTCAGTATGAATGTAAGTAAGTGACTAAGTGAGATGCCAGTTAAGTCAGTATGAATGTAAGTAAGTGACAAAGTGAGGTGCCAGTTAAGTCAGTATGAATGTAAGTAAGTGACTAAGTGAGACGCCAGTTAAGTCAGTATGAATGTAAGTAAGTGACTAAGTGAGACGCCAGTTAAGTCAGTATGAATGTAAGTAAGTGACTAAGTGAGGTGCCAGTTAAGTATGTATGAATGTAAGTAAGTGACTAAGTGAGGTGCGAGTTAAGTCAGTATGAATGTAAGTAAGTGACTAAGTGATGTACCAGTTAAGTCAGTATGAATGTAAGTAAGTGACAAAGTGAGGTATCAGTTAAGTCAGTATGAACGTAAGTAAGTGACTAAGTGAGTTGTCAGTTAAGTCAGTATGAATGTAAGTAAGTGATTAAGTGAGGTGCCAGTTAAGTCAGTATGAATGTAAGCAAGTGACTAAGTGAGGTGCCAGTTAAGTCAGTATGAATGTAAGTAAGTGACTAAGTGAGATGCCAGTTAAGTCAGTATGAATGTAAGTAAGTGACTAAGTGAGATGCCAGTTAAGTCAGTATGAATGTAAGTAAGTGACAAAGTGAGGTGCCAGTTAAGTCAGTATGAATGTAAGTAAGTGACTAAGTGAGACGCCAGTTAAGTCAGTATGAATGTAAGTAAGTGACTAAGTGAGACGCCAGTTAAGTCAGTATGAATGTAAGTAAGTGACTAAGTGAGGTGCCAGTTAAGTATGTATGAATGTAAGTAAGTGACTAAGTGAGGTGCGAGTTAAGTCAGTATGAATGTAAGTAAGTGACTAAGTGATGTACCAGTTAAGTCAGTATGAACGTAAGTAAGTGACTAAGTGAGGTATCAGTTAAGTCAGTATGAACGTAAGTGACTAAGTGAGGTACCGGTTAAGTCAGTATGAACGTAAGTAAGTGACTTAGTGAGGACTCAGTTATGTAAGGACGTAAGCGATTGCTGTAAGTAAAGTAAAGTAAAGTAAAGTAAAGTAAAGTAGAGCAGAGCAGAGCAGACCAGAGTAGAGTAGAGTAGAGTAGAGTAGAGTAGAGTAGAGTAGAGTAGAGTAGAGTAGAGTAGAGTAGAGTAGAGTAGAGTAGAGTAGAGTAGAGTAGAGTAGAGTAGAGTAGAGTAGAGTAGAGTAGAGTAGAGTAGAGTAGAGTAGAGTAGAGTAGAGTTGAGCGGAGTAGAGTACAATAGAGCAGAGCAGAAATAAAAACGAGCTCTCTTATCCTTTCGGCGATCCTGACCTTCGAAAATGTCTAGTGATATTGTGGTCATTGGTTTCCAAACCACAATTATTCCCGTCTGAAAATTCATTAATTCCACTTGAGGCTTTCCCAGGAAAGACAGAGTTGGCGTGGGCGTGGTAGGAGATAGTAATCAGTGGAGGAGATTTGTTAAGCAGTCTTCACAATGAATTAGCCAGCCTATCACAGATTGAATTACCTTTCAGCAGCTCACATCCAGTACCACATTCGTGTTTAAAGGGCGACTGGTCAGCACTGCTGAATGGATAACAACGCTCGCTCTTAAACTTAAATTTCCGGTTTGCTGGTGCCGAGGTAGTTGGTTCAACACCTACACGGGTCAGTTGGACTAAAATTTTGACTTTTCATCCTTGACTTGGGGACGTATATTACAAGTGCCTCAGAAGCCGGAGTGGGTTCGCTTGATGGCAAGGGACAGTGATAACTGGTAATCCGAACGCAAAAATCAGTCCAGTGCACTAGAAGTAGTAGCACGTATGTGGATAACGCTTGAGTCAAAGCAAGCGAAAGCAAAATAAAACACATTACACCGGGCTTTATGGCATATGACTCAGTCTTTTTTCGCTGGGCGGCCTGCATAAAGCACGAACTTCGAAGCTCCAGCGACGAACCCCAGAAGTCTCCGAGAAAATTGCACTCGTGAACCGAATGTCGTATCCCAGAATCAAACCCACAAGGTTCGGAACTCAAGGCAAGTGGCGTAACCACTCGGCCACGGAGACTCCCAAATCCAGTCCCAATTAGTCTGTTACAGAATGGGTCTAGCACCATATACCCTGTACCCATTAAGGCGTATACAAGTGGACTTTACCTGACTTAGTAACACAGCGCCGTCTGTTTAAGTATTTTTGTTAAGTAAGTACCAAAGGGTTGCCATTAAAGTGTACTTTACCTGACTTAGCAACACAGCGCCGTCTGTTAAAGTACCAAAGGATTGCCATTAAAGTGTACTTTACCTGACTTAGCAACACAGCGCCGTCTGTTTAAGTATGTTTGTTAAGTAAGTACCACAGTATTGCCTGGAAGAGGCTAATGAAACTAGAATATGATATACAACAATATGAAAGAGACAAACAGCGTTATTTTTTCATGTGATGAGAAGAGAGGCATTGGAGAACATCGTGACAACTGGGAACATCGAGGGAAAGATAAGCACAGGCCGATCACCAGAAATGATGCTAGATGGATTGAGATCGTGGCATGGAGGATTATCATCTGCAGAATTGATCCAGAACACTAAAGACGGAGATATGTGGACAGACATGAACGACTACGCCAACTGGCATGGTATTTTATGATGATGGCTAAAGCGACCTTTTACATATGCTAGGCTGATTGGGCTCCGAAGCACGATCAATATTAAAATAAACCAATCGGAACTCGATGGGTGTTGTCTGAAGCGCTACCAATATTTATAATAGACCAATCGGAACTCGGTGGGTGTTGTCTGAAGCACTACCCAATAATTGGTCATACCAATCGGAACTCTGGGGGTGTTTGTTGTCTGAAGCTCGACCATTATTTTTATAGACCAATGGGAACTCTGTGGGTGTTGTTTGTATCACACCGGTCATCTTTGCTTCCCAAGACATTTCATAGTACAGATGTTAGGTTGAATCGACTTGGCAATTTTCAAAATAAATCTTCGAAACTGTAATTCATTTTGTGGTAATTTGTTAGAGGTGGTATTTAAACCAACGCTCACAAGAGTGGACTGCGACCTGAACGCAGCGCCTTAGACAGCTAGACCATCCTGACACTCTGAGACATGAACGCCTTCGAAAGCTGGCAGGACACATGATGATGAACTAATGGAAATATGTTAAGGGGTCTTCACAAATCAGTCTCGTGCACTGGAAATAGTAGCACGTGCATGGAATACGCTTGAGTTCAAAGCGAGCAAATTCACAAAGTGGAATATAGGATCGATCCAATCTTACAAGAAGAAGAAGAAGAAGAAGAAGAAGAAGAAGAAGAACAACAACAACAACAACAACAACAACAACAACGAATCACACACTACCTTTTGTAATACCACAAATTGAATGCCGATTGGTCTATACAAATATGTGTTGTGCACCATATGACTTAAGTCGTGCAAAAAGGGTACTCTATAAGCAACACAGCCACAAAAGTCTAATAATGCTTATCGGTTGTACCATAACTATGCCCTGAAATGTATCCACCTACAAGCTACAAATATTCCCATCGGAAAATACATTAATTCCACTTCAGACGTTTCTAGAAGAGACAGAGATCGCGTTGGCGTCTAATTCATTCCTAGGCCGAAGATGGTAACTAGTGGAGATTTATTAAGCAGTCTTCACACGGTAATCGAAGCTTTGCACTAAACCAAGCAGCCCTGCACATACACCATAAAAATGTACTCATACATCAGTAATGCTACTAGCAATTCTACACATAAATCAGTAATGTTACACGTGAATCAGTAACGATACAGATAAATTAGTAATGCTATATGGAAACCAGTAACACTAGATAAACTAGTAACACTAGACGTAAACCAATAACGTTAGACATCAACCAATAATTCTAAACATAACCTAGTAACGCTACACAAACCAGTAACGCTACACATAAATAAGCCAATAACCAATAACAGAACTAGTACCATAAACCAGTAAAAATATACGAGTATGCCGGAATCTGTCGATATTATTATTATTATTATTATTATTATTATTATTATTATTATTATTATTATTATTATTATTATTATTTTCTCCTTCTAGGGGCGTGCGTCATACCTTGTAATAAACGTCACAGATGATCATTGTGTCTGACGTCGGCATTGTTTGTGCATGGATCTGCTGCCATCAATAAGATTACATCCAAGGTAAAGAACTCTGTCTACACGTTGGTTTTTAATTTTGTCCCAACAATTTTCCCAGGACGATGGCCTTACGGCCTACTCGATTTCTTACTGCCCTGGGATTTTTAAAGGGCACAACGTGCACACTGGACCTTCTGTTTTTTCTTCTTTATCCAAGAAGGTTCAGTATCCTATAACGCTACCATAGAGTTAGGGGATGCGTGTGATGTCACTAGAAACCAACAGTTTTTGGACAATTTCCAGCCTTATGCTTCAGACCGAACCCTGTCCTTTCCTAGCTTCAGGCACACACCACAACATCTTAGGCCCCCCCCCCACCTCCCCCTCCACATCCTCATGAAGCTTTGGAAAAAAATATAGGATATAGGGCCAATCCAGTCTTACCATAGGCAGTCGTGATAGAGTAGTGGATAGAGTAGTGGAAAGCGAGGTGGATAAAGTGATGGATAGAGTAATGGACTGAGTGGTTAATATAGTGGTGGATAGAGTAGTGGATTGATTGGTGGATAGAGTAGTGGATAGAGTAGCGGATAGAGTAGTGGATAGAATAGCGGATAGAGTAGTGGAGAGAGTAGCGGACTGAGGGGTGGATAGAGTGATGGATAGTTGCTCGCCTGCCGCGTCGGTAGTCCTGGGTTCTTTCCCACATCCATGCAGATTTGAATAACTGACCTGGACTCTCACGTCGACCCAACCTAAAATTGGTACCAGGACGTGACTTGGGAAGTAAAGGCACCAGACTGACACTGACCACATCGCCCAGCAAGTGTCGACTCGTCTATGAAAGCACGGGGCTAACACCATATGCTCAATGCGCATTTGGCGTGTAAGAAGGTCCTGTATCTGCTTATTAACCCACCATATGAGCTCAGGGCCGGTTAGACATGCAACAACAGTTGTCCAATGCGCAAAAGACCAGAACAATCTACACCGCACTATGAACCACCAGAACTATAACCAACGCCACTGAAGATGGTTGAACGAGGTGGAACATTTAGTTTTCTACACATCGGATTGGATCGGAAGACTCCAGAGGTTATATTTTGTGAAGGAAAAGGATCGGAGAAGGAAACTGTTCATACCATTCCATTTACATATAACCTAGTATATGTGAGTGCCTAACGCTCAACGATTCCATTGCACTAGGGAACTTGTAAGTACTTTTATCGTTTATATCACGTGCCCCGGAGCTGAGACTTCTCGATTAGCAACGAGAGATGCGATAATTCATCCAATGTGAAGTCGCCTTAACAAGTGTTCGCACAGAGAAAGGGAACTAATCTGATACCTTCATTCAAGCATTGACAAGAAGGCAATGTGAAGAGAATACGGGTTGGGGGGATGGTGGTTAGGATAGACTCGGAGGCTGGAATGTTCGGGGAATTGTAGATTCTTTTCTTAAGACGGACGTCTGGGAAGTCTGCAGATTCTTGTGGATTTCAGATAAACAGGCGGAGGAGGCTGTGTGAAAACTGGCATGTAGTGGAGGGGAGGTGCACTTAAGTCCAAGGTTGTGAGGAGGTAGATATTTATACATACTAGGCATTTCAGACTGGGCATCGAGTTGGAGTCCCTTGACAATCAATCAATCAATGAGGTGCCGTCTCCACAATGAAGATTGGCTGGCTGCAATGGAACCCCAACACCTCGCCTTGGAGTGTAATTATGTTAGACTGCCGTTCGTTCATCCCTTGATGTTATCTTTCCACGTGTATCGCTGTCTACCCCTTGCTCCGTGGCCTTCAACCTTATCCTCCAGTATGATTTTTAAAAGAGTGTTATGTCTTTTAAAGTGGCCGAAATAATTCACTTGCTTTTTTTTTTTTTTTTAAATCCTATTTGTGGCTGACTCGGTAAGCTGAGCCAGAGATGGGCCCTAATATAATTTCTCTTCTGAGGTTGAGCGTGGTAGAGGTAATAGAATCGAATCCTGGAAGGTTAACCCGGTCAACAAATGCCCGCAGAAGTCGGATGTGTCGGCCTAACGGCGCAAGAACGCAGCTCTGCTGTAAACAGGCACAACGCAATCACATCCGGAAAAAACTCCTGATGAACGCAGAAGAAGAAGAAGAAGAAGAAGAAGAAGAAGAAGAAGAAGAAGAAGAAGAAGAAGAAGAAGAAGAAGAAGAAGAAGAAGAAGAAGAAGAAGAAGAAGAAGAAGAAGAAGAAGAATCGAATAAGGATTCGAACACACACTACCAGTGCTGGCAGGCGAGCCAGTTTGCCACTGCGCCACTGAGGCAGTCAGGCAAGCATTAGGAAGACAGAAGCCGGATAAAACCGATCGATAATCAACATAATCCATCGATGTGACAAGCTCCAGCTGTGGGTATTATACATTCAATGGCATAACTAGCACATTATACAAAAACAAACATCAAAAACACAAAGAGTTCGTGAGCAGGGTGAAAAGATATGAATAAAATACAGAAGAAACAGAGAGATAAGGAAGTAACTTTTAAGAAAGATGAACATACAGAGGAATGCAAATAATGAGGACAGACAGAAGGAGAGAAGTGAAGAAAGAAAGAGAGAAAGAAAGAAAGAGTTTAAGAAAATCAGACAGACAGACAGACAGACAGACAGAAAAGAAAGAAAGAAAGAAAGAAAGAAAGAAAGAAAGAAAGAAAGAAAGAAAGAAAGAAAGAAAGAAAGAAAGTCAAACAGACAGACAGAGAGATAAACTGAAAAAGGAAAAAAAAAAAGACAGACAGACAAAAAGACAGAAAAAAAAAGAAAGAGTATCGAAGGAAGAAAAAGGGAATATTATCGAAGAAAGAAAGAAAGAAAGAAAGAAAGAAAGAACGAGCAGTATCTAATTCTGCCTTACCACTCTGCGTGTCTGCGGACTCCTGGTCTGTGCCACGGTGCCAAAGATGGTGGGCTGGAAATAGAAACGGTGGAGATATAGCCGTGGTATCAATGACGGGATAAACTGTAGGCAATCGAGGAAGAATGATGCAGATACACACCACAGGGGTAGACAGATATAAAGGCAAAATGTGTGTGTGTGTGTGAGAGAGAGAGAGAGAGAGAGAGAGAGAGAGAGAGAGAGAGAGAGAGAGAGAGACAAAGAGGGATATAGACAGACAGACAGACAGGGATACCGAGAGACAGATAGAGACAGAGAGATGCAGAGAGGGAGAGGGAGAGACAGAGACAGAGTGAGAGACAGTCATGACGATATAAAAAGCCAGGTTAGGCAGAAAGACAGACAGACAGACAAGCAGGCACACGACCCGCAGACAGACACCAACAGAAAGACAGACATCCAAAGTGACCGATGGACAGAGTGGCCAATATACAGACAGACAGACAGACAGACAGACACCAGAGAGGGGGGGGAGAGAGAGAGAGAGAGAGAGAGAGAGAGAGAGAGAGAGAGAGAGAGAGAGATACTTATAGACGGACGAATATATAAAAGAACAAACAGACAGACTGGCATTAAAGAGCAGAATCTCCTCTAATTATGTACAACATAGAAGGATTTAAACTGCAACTATCGTAAAACAGAAATCAACACTCGTACATTATAATAACCCTTTATGTGCCAAAAATACACGAAGAATAACGAAAGTTCATCACCGCAGAGTCGAAATGTATGACGATCATCTGGTGACCCGGCAGGATACATTATTCTACGGCCAGGGGCAATGATATGCTTCCGCTGAGATGTTACAGTGCACCCCGCGAAATCGCAAACTTGCATGCATTTATTCATTCTAACCACACAATTATGGAAATGACAAGACGATTAACGCGATGGCAAGGGAAGTAATCTGATTGCAACGCCGGAGTTATGTCGCTCAAGTATTATTGCTGTAATTACATCATCATCATGTGCGTGGCCAAATAGAGTGCGCGTTCAGGTCTCTGCACGGATCTCGGCCCGTAGTGTTCTAGGTCAGTTGTATTGATGATATTCTCCTGATACTACTGTCTTTGACCGCCCAGTATCATTTCTGCCAGTCTGCTTTTGTATTTTCGATGTTCAGTAGATGCTATGTTCTCCAATGCCTCTTTTATCATTATATTATTACCAAAGAACACTATTTTTAATATCTTCAGAACAGTTATTTGCATGTCGATTTTGTTTTGTTTTGCAGGACAAAGATAAAACAAATAGAAGCTGTTAGACGCTTTATTTGTCCCAACCCTGTGTAAAATCATATCATATGAGATGAGACGCGTAAGAAAAGCGGCTGTAAAAACAAGAAAAGATAGAGAGGCAAATTAGAAACTAAATGCAAGCGTGGCAATAACATCTATTGCTGACTTTATAGAACATTAAATAATTAAATGGTTCGGACATGTAGCTAGACTGAATCAAGAGGACAACCCAGGCAGAGTTGGTTAGATGGAGTAAAAGGGACATTGAAGGAATCAAATATGACGATAGTACAAGCAACAAGATAAGCAAAACACAGAGACTACATGTGTCTCCTCTCTGCAACGCTTCACGGAAAAAAGCAGTAGGACAAAAGCAGAAGAAGAAGAAGAAGAAGAAGAAGAAGAAGAAGAAGAAGAAGAAGAAGAAGAAGAAGAAGAAGAAGAAGAAGAAGAAGAAGAAGAAGAAGAAGAAGAAGAAGGAGGAGGAGGAGGAGGAGTAGAAGAAGGGGGAGGAAGAGGAGGAAGAGGAGGAGGAGGAGGAGCCTGATGTGATAGATAATGTACACAAGACAACAGCAGAGGCAGGACATCTGACTTAATGATAGAGAGAAATGTTGAACAATTGTCTTGTGATACAAGTTTCCCACAAGACAGGTCTCTGGATGATGACAATGAAATGTAGCCTCAAAGCAGATATTGCCGAAGAGGTGTGAAGTATTAGGCCGTCTCATGTTATAGACTACGACATAATGAGGTGGATACGACAAGTTTCCTTCCCTTTATCGGTTCTTCCCAGACAGTTTAAAGAGAATTATGGAGTTGGGTTGGTACCCACATTTATGAGAATGGTTCGACCCAACCTCGACTGGGGATTGAACCCAGAGCACTGGCTTACATTGTAGCACATTTAGAGAACCTGCCCACGAGAGACACAGTGGTTTATGAAAAAGGACACGAATTTTTACCGTTCGGGGACACATGCCCTTGTGAGAAGGTGGACAAAAGCTATAACGAATAACGGAGACTATACAGAGAAATGTATGTTTGAAGTGCACACTTGGGACTTCATTTCGATGTATATGTTATCTGTTTATTTGCCTATTGAATGAAATTACAAATTACGAGGCATTAATTATTGACCGTCCCTCGTGCAACGTGTGATTTTGAAATCACAGATTTACATTCTCGTCGGTCCTACAGAGTTTATCCCACCGTGAAGAAATTGTCGTTATGTGATCTGTGACAGAAGACTGCGGCACTAATGGAAGTATCCGATTGTATTGAAGGTGCAAATAAGTTGAGTTTAGTTGAGCTGAATTGAGTTAAGTCAAGACCTGACATTATAGCACTCGGGAATTCTCATACGTGCTCCGTTCTCATGTTCAACAGCCAGCGAAGAGTCCCAGTACTAATGGTACCAGCTGCAGTCTGATTATGTGTCCGCCTGACCTTTCCTCGGAGTACAGAGTATCGGCTTGATCATCTGGACATTTTCAGTCCCAACATTATCTCTAAGTAATTTAGTTTACAAATAATAAACTCCACTTCAACTCACCTGTAACAGCTTCCAATATGAATTAGTCTATTCCAACACCAGAAATACCACTTTTCCTATTATCGTAACTTTATTTTTTGTATGATGGTTATACAGCTGCGAAATCTCACATTTAACAATATTTACATAACAGTAAAACTATTTTCATAAAACCGTTGCAAAGTGTATAACCAGTTCTAAGAGGTTTTAACCCCACAAATGGAACAAACGGATTAATGTTAAACAGAGCAGGTTCCGGCTTAACGAGATCGCACTCAAATCCTTACTGACGGAATGTCTGCACGCAGAGAACTATGTACATTTATCTAGAACATTGTCTCTACTTTCAGCTGACGTCCAAAATAAAAAAAAAATACACTCGTCCCCAAAACACCCGGAATCCTTCAAATAAATCAACAGGAATCTGGCCTAGTGTTCTCCTTTAACTAAAACTCATTTTCCGCTCAGGAGATATATACTGCGGCGATAAATTCTCCTCTCTCCCTCTCTTCTATTCTTATCTTCTTCTCAGTCTGTGTCACTCACTCACTTTTCTCTTGTTATCTGTTTTTCTTCTATTTTAGTTCCAGAAAGACAGCCCGCGATTTCCAGCCATGAATACTGTATTGACTCCCCTAGGCTCTCCAAACGTTAGCCAATCACAGAAAGGTTATGTGAATGCTGCACACGCGTCAACCAATCGAATTGAGTGTTGATTTCCCAAAACCAAGAATCTGTGTCACTGTTTTCCACCGTGTTGTGTATTTGTTCGGGGCTTTAGTGTGCATGTAAACATTGTATATCTTAATGGGGGATAACCATTTCTCTCTCTCTCTCTCTCTCTCTCTCTCTCTCTCTCTCTCTCTCTCTCTCTCTCTCTCTCTCTCTCTCTCTCTGTCTCTCTCTCTCTCTCTCTTTGACGGTGATCAACCATTGGACTGGTCATCATATTCAGCATCGGATTCCATGCCGGGCGCCGTTGGTGATCACATTAATCAACAAGCATCCCCACTCCCCCAATCCCCGTGTTCTTGATATCAAATATGAAATCTTCTTCTTCTGCTGCGTTCATCCGGAGTTTTTTTTTTTTTCCGGACGTGATTGCGTTGTGCCTGTTTACAGCAGAGCTGCGTTCTTGCGCCGTTAGGCCGACACATCCGACATCTGAGGGCATTTGTTGACCGGGTTAACCTTCCGGGAAATATGAAATCAAGAATCACAACCTCTTCACTCGGGACATTCTCATGCACGTTCTGCATTCTTCAGAAGCCAACTAACAATCTCTATGGTACCGGCGGCAGTCTGACTGAACGTCAACCTACGTTTTCCTCTACGTGCTAAGTCAAAGCTAAGTGTCTTCCGTACCTCCTCTTCACCCCTTGACGAATCAACTTCCCAGATGTGGATCTTCTGTTTTGTTGCACTTACCACTCAATCCCGGAGATCCTTCACCAGTTCAGCCTTGTTATAACCCGACTCAGGGTGTTACGATTCTTTACGTCCCTTCACGGTTTTACTATTCTTTGCTTCCTCTTAAGGTCCCGGCGACACACGGATGACAGAATAACTGCCCTCCCGTCTCACACATGAAATCAGATAGGAGATAATCTAAACATGCTGAATGCGAGTGCATTGAGAAAAGACAAAGATAATGAGACTAAATCAAACAAACCATAATCCGATCTCCAGAGAAGAAACCTGGCTTCAAGAGGTGGAATCATACACCTGTCTAGGTTAGCAATATAAAATAACACGAAGTAATGCAGCTTTACAGAACACGGTTACGGAAAACAGGACGTTTCGGCGACTAGCCTTCATCAGCAAAGAAAAACAACAACACAAAACACAATGTATAAACACGGGGAAGACACAGCGACGACATTAAGGCATAATAACCTAATTAGAAGAATGGTAAGATGAAACCAAATGAGAACAATGAAAATAAAATGCAACAATAATGTATTATTTCAGATTCCCATTTGTTTGCTGATGAAAGCTGGTCGTAGCAACGTCCTTGATTTCCATACATGTGTTCTGTAAAGCTGCATTACTTCGTGTTATTTTTATATTGTTTACATGTCCACGGCTTTACCGCAGTTCCCCTAATTTAATTCATACTTTATCTATCTCTGCAGCAGCGCAGACAAAGAGGTGATAGACATGAATATGAAATAAGAATACAAAAGGCAACAGGAGCTTTTGTAACACTAGGTATTTATGAAGTCAACAGAAATCAAATTATTTTATAACACTAGGTATTTGTGAAGTCAACAGAAATTAAATTATTGTATAACACTAGGTATTTGTAAAGTCAACAGAAATTAAATTAAGAATACAGAAGGCAAGAGGAGTTTATGACAGTACTAGGACGTTTGTGGAAGTCAACAAAAATTAAACTTAGCACCAAACTTAAAATATTCCATTAAACGTTAAATCTGTGCCACTGTGTGAATAAGCGGTGGTTGGGACACGCGGGAAATGGTTAATCTCTCACTCACTGCCTGTTGCTTGAAAATAAAAGCTTTAAATGATCGTTTATCAATTAATTATGCAGATTAGGCTAACAAAGAGGGGGGGGGGGGAGGAGGATGATTAATCAAAAGCATGAGTAAGAAGTTGATGACGAAACAAGACTCATCCCAGATGAGGTTGTAGAAATCATCGATGACGAATGTATGGCAGTTCCAGACCTGTTAGTCAGCGTGCATGACGGAAAGCGGACGGGGAGGTTGTGTTTGTGGGGGAGGTTGTATTTGTGGGAGAGGGAGGGTGGATTCTGGAAGATACAATCATGTGATCAATAACAGACAAACTGAGAAGTGTCAATAATAAACTAGGACGGAGAGCTGGCAGGGGCCAGTTGTTGGGCCTGGGTGATGTCTTGATGGTTGATGATGCTGTTATTGATGTGTTGACTGTGTGCGGTTGTAATCTTTATGAGCGGGACTTGAGGGCGAGTGATGGAGAGCGGGGACTGAGAGTGAGTTATACAATGAGAGAGAGAGAGAGAACAGAGAGAGAGAGAGAGTCATATAGAGAGGAAGATGAAAGAGTCATACTGAAAGAGAGGGAAAGATAAAGATGCAGAGAGAGGAGGGGGAAAGAGATGAAGAGAGGGGGGAAGTGAAGGGAGAGAGTTATACAGAGAGAGAGAGAGAGAGAGTCAGACACAGAGAGAAGGAGCGAGAGAGGAGGGTGAGAGAGTGTCACACAGAGAGAGGTAAAGAGGAAAAGAGAGAGAGAGAGTCATACAGCGAGAGAGTGAGAAAGATAGTCAGACAGAGAGAGGGAGAGAGAAAAAGAGTCATAGAGAGGAAGAGAGAGGGAGAAAGAAAATAGTCATACAGAGAGAGAGAGAGAGAGAGAGAGAGAGAGAGAGAGAGAGAGACAGCGGGAGAGAGAAGAGATTCATTATGAGAGAGAGTGAGAGAGAAAGAGAGACACAAAGAGAGAGAGAGAGTCATACATAGAGAGAGAGCGCACGAGAGAGAGAGAGAGAGAGAGAGAGAGAGAGAGAGAGAGAGAGAGAGAGAGAGAGAGAGAGAGAGAGAGAGAGCTCGTCTTTGTATGTTAACGAGTTGACAAGTGTGTTCACGGTAGATCCCTATCATTTGCAGGTCAGAAGTTAACAACCAGTTATTATTGTACATATTATTTACGAGTTATTTAAATCAGACTGTTCATATTTTCTTAAATAATGAAAACACATATTCTTGGAGAATATATTTCATTACATATTGAAACCAAAGTCGCAGTAGCGCAGTCGCTAGCACGCTAGCCCGCCGACGCGGCGGTTACGTGTTCGAATCCTTGTCGACACCGGGTTTATTTAAAAACCAACTTAGTACCCCAGGTCGCCTATTAAGACACGAGGTTAGCACCATATACTCAATATTCCCCAAGGCATGTGAAAGGATCGTGTACTTTAATTTACTAAACTTAACTATACTATACTGTACTCATAGTTTAAAACCTTTATCACTTTACAACGTCTTTGTTAGCTGTAAAGTTATTGAATTAATTTGCCGTGTACTTAACTACGCCACGCGTATATCCTTGAAAAGTAAAAATCTACAAGTCAGTTTAGAGCAATATGCTACGAAAGGTTGAACTACAAGTTTTTTAACTGACACTTAGTAGCGGATCAGTTGTAAAGTTATTTATATAGTTTACTGTTTTTATAACTATCCCAGACATACGTCCCCAAAATATTAAAATCTAGAAGTCAGTTTAGAACGGTATTCTACAAAAGGCCGAACTTTTAGCAAACATTTAGTAGTGGATCAGTTGACCACACAACAAGACACACTACAGCCGTGTCTTCATCAAGGATACAGAATCAGATAAGTACATTTAATTAGTTTAATATTGTTATAGTGTGTTTTATGTAGGTTTGTGTCGGTTTGTATGTGTTTGTCCTGTGTTGACGAAGGCTTTGGCCGCAACGTCCGATTTGTCTCTTGTAGTCGTGTTTTAGTAAAGCTCACAATCTACTTCTCGTTTTTTTTTTTTGGGGGTGATTCATTCATTGTCTTCATCATATGTACGCCTGGTTAATGTTAGCCACAGCTTGTCATCTGTCATCGAGTTTTCCATCCCGCAGCCATTAAAATCATTTACGTCTTCCAATCATTCTTCCCCTCTCGCTGAGAAGATTTCAAATGATTGCTTTGGTCTCCATTAAGCGCTTATTTCTTCTGTTTATTTGCCCGAGTTCTTCTTTTAAAGTGAACCTTGTTGTTGATTTTGCATCCCCCCCCTCCCCCCCTCCCCCCCCCCCCCCCCCCCACCCCCACAATTTGCTTGGATTTTCAGATCTTCCTTGTGACCCGGAAGCTGCCTACAGACCCTTGAGATCATGATCGATCCTTCCTTGGCAACAAACCACGTGATGTCTTCCATCTTTGTGTCTTGAGTTAAGCCAAGAGCCAACATCACAGCACTCAGGACATTCCCATGCGTGTTCAGTCATCTTCACTGGCCGGTGAAAAGTCCCAATACTAAAGTATCTGTTGCAATCTGATTATGCGTGTGGATTTCCCTCGGAGTACTGGGTGTTGGTCAAATTCTCTGGTCACTCTCTGCTGCAGCATTCTCTCTAGATAATTTCCTTTCTCCCTCCATTTTCTCTCTCTCTCTCTCTCTCTCTCTCTCTCTCTCTCTCTCTCTCTCTCTCTCTCTCTCTCTCTCTCTCTCTCTCTCTCTCTCTCTCTCTCTCTCTCTCTCTCTCAATCCCTCTTTCTTTCTCAATTGCTAGTTTATCCTCTCGATAATAATTGATCAGTTCTTCCACATTATGGTCCCCGACCACCTCTGCCTTATCGTGGTCCCAACAGCGCAGACCCCGCCAGTCTGTCCGCCTGCTTGTTTCTCAGCACACCAGCAAGTCACAGGGAAGAGATCCAACAGTTGCTCCCTATTTTTGGTGTTTGAACTGAAGTATGCCACGCTATACGCAAGGAGCCTCGGTATCATAGTGGCTAGACATTCGCGTGCTGACCAGGAGGTCAGGAATTCGATCCGTTTCTGGATGAATTCGGATTTGTCAAATTTGACCTGGTCTCCCAAGTCGACCCAGCCTAATATGCGTACCAAGAATGTTTTAGGAAGAAAGGGCGCCCGGCATGACACAGGCCTGATCACCCACCGTGTGCCTATTATTATACACAAATATGGGCCCGGCACCATGTACCCGGTGTGTCTCAAGGCAAGAGAAGGGTCCTCTACTCTTTTACTTGTTCCACGCGATGAATGGCCGTCTTCACACGTCTGAGCACGCTCTGTGAGTCCGTTACAATCACATGTTTCTCAAACATGTCTCCCGCACTTCTTCGCGGTAGGCTGGTAACACACACGCTAATATCTAGATGTCTAGGGGACGATTAAGTGAAGTTGATGCTGCGTTGACTGTTCGTAGGCACGTAAATGTTGTGTTTGTGCGATTACATGTACAAGACAGGCAGGCGTTTGTAATCTGCAGCAAAGGGTAGGAGTGGAGTGAGTGACGCATATCGGAAGTTGGAAAATAGAAAGTAAGAAACGTAGAGGTGTATAAATCGAGATATTAAGACAGACAGACAGACAGACAGACAGACAGACAGACAGACAGACAGACAGCAAAATAGAAGGCAGACAGACAGACAGACAGACAGACAGACAGACAGACAGACAGACAGACAGACAGACAGACAGACAGATAGACAGACAGACAGACAGACAGACAGACAGACAGCAAAATAGAAGGCAGACAGACAGACAGACAGACAGACAGACAGACAAAACAGACAGACAGGCAGACAGACAGACAGACAGGCAGACAGACAGACAGACAGACAGACAGACAGACAGACAGACAGACAGACAGACAGACAGACAGACAGACAGACAGACAGACAGACAGACAGACAGCAAAATAGAAACACAGACATAGAGACAGACAGAAAAAGAAAGAACTACAGACAGACAGGATTGGAACTCATCCCAACACAGCTGGGGCAGCCCAATCTAGTCCTAAACCACACAACTACACCAAACTTAAACACAGACAGCCCAGCCCAGTTGTTTCTTGTGTCGTGTTAACTTCCTTGTTTAAAACCAACTTAATAATTGCCTCTTTTCTAGAAGCAAACAACTACTAATTGATTTAATTTCGTCTCTTTTGATTTTGCCATTCCAAAACACGAAATCACCAAGCACTTTAATCCTATAACGGTGCCAAAGAAAGAGCTAACAAACGTCATTATCTAACTGTTTTGAAAGTCGGTTTTTTCTTAACGTTGAAGATTGCGCAAAGTTTTCATGTTAGCAAAATTAAAATAGAAGCAAATTAACAACATGTTAGCTAGAAAATCCAAAAGCAAATATTATTTGTCAATGTATAACAATTCTACAGATAGAGAGAATGTAAGAAATCAACATCGGGGAAAAAGCAATTAGCAACATACGATACACAGAGGCTACGGTGGCAGAAACAGTGCGGGGTCTTCAAGAAGGAGTAACTCATTTAAGACTACAATTGAACCCCAGCTAAGTGAAACGAGAACAAGAGTGTTGAGGGGATACATAGAGCCTTTTCTTTTGTATGGATGTGAAACTTGGACAATGGGCAGTCAAGGTGAAAAACATCTGATGGCTGCAGAAATGTGGTTTCTGAGGAAAATGCAAAGAATACCATGGACAGACAGAAAAACCAATGACCAAGTACTACAGGAGACAAATGAACATCGTAAACTGATTAGAGAAATTAGACGTAGACAGTCAAAATTTTTTGGACATGTTATGAGAAGAAATGGATTGGAGAACTTGGTGACAACTGGCAAGATCGAAGGAAACAGACCAAGAGGCAGACCGAGAGGAAAATACCTGGATGGCTTGGCCACATGGCATGGACGAGACAAGAACACTGAGCTGATCCACGACACTGGTGATCGAGTGAAATGGCGAGTCATGACCGCCCACGCTTTCCGGCATGGCACATGATTTATTGATTGATTGATAAGCGAAACCCAGCTTGGATTTAGGAACAACAAAGGATGCGCAGATGCCATCTTTGCTCTTAGAAACTTATAGAAAGATCAATCGAATTTAATTAAATACTCTACTCAGCCTTTGTCGACCATGAAAAGGCATTTTATAGATTAGATAGAAACAAGCTGTAGGAAATCCTTAAACGATAAGGAGTGAGTATACATCTAAAAAACTTATGTAGAAGCGTATACAACAACAGTGAATGCATAGTAAGAACAAATGGAGGACAAGCAGAACCCTTAACCATAAGAACCTGAATACGACAAAGTTGTGTCCTGTCGTCTGCCCGCCCCTCCCCCCCTTTTTTTTTCATAACCTATATAGACAGCATGTGTTTAGAAAAAAAAAAAAAACCCCAGCCAAATAGAGACCGCAAAAACACTGTATGGCGAATAAAACACAGAAGAAAAACCCACGGCAAATTACACCATTAAAAAACTCTGATTTGCGAACGACCAAGCACTAATAGCTAAATCTGAAGCAGAATTACAAGACCGCATGAATAGTCTAAACCAGTGGTTCCCAAGCTTTTCAAGCAGAGGGCCATATCTACTATTTTCGGTAGTTAAGCGGGCCACAACTTAATAAAATGATAAAAGTTGTGCAATATCAGTCTTACCTTTCTTAACTTTGGTCAACAAAATTCTAAAACTTTAAAGGCAGTCAGTGTAGTACTACACTGCGGTCATTTTTTGGTTTACAATCAAAATTTCATTTAACAATAAATTTTTAATCAGTTTCGATAATCGCTATTAGTGTAATTAATTTATAACTGTAACTGTTATTCATAACCAGTTACTTAAGTTCAGATGCCAGTTTATCAATGTCTGGGCACAAATGTGTCGTGCCCAAAGTCATAAGCGCAGCTAGAATACTGTCGGTGAGTCTGGGACGTCGCTGTTTTATAACGGTCATTGCGGAAAACGACTGCTTGCATCTGTAAGTCGAACCAAAACGACAAAGTGTCTCTGGGCGAATGAACGCAAGTGTTCATATTGTCGACAGGCAATAGTCGCCAGAATGAAATCATATGATCAGCTGAAGGTGAAGCAGGCAGCTCCAGAAATTTACATCTCAGCGCTGAATTGCATTTCAAATCAATTACTTCGTGCTGAAGGTTTTGCTGTAATTGTCAGAGCTTGGCATCAGGAAATACTAACGAATTTATCAAGAGGGCAACGTTATCCTCCTCTATTGTGAACTCTTTAAATCTCGATTGAAAGATATCCAGAAGACTTTCAACTTTTACTTTGTACTGTAACACGTCATATTTCTTTTCCACCACAAGTTTGAAACACCCCTAAAGTCCCTTCAGTCAGCTGTCCGATAAACAGTCGTAGTCTCATTTTAAATTAAGAAATGTCATTGCACAAAGATGTGAATAGTTTTTTTTCCCCTCCTGGATCCTCGCTTTTAAAGAGTTTAAATAAGACATGATGGCCACCAAAAATGCCAGGTCATTAAGCCAGTCATCGTTCAGCAGACATTCCCGTTCTGTAGGCAATGCATTTTTTCCCCAGACAGAAACAGATAGACACTATTTTTCAGTGCCCAGAAACGTGACAGAACTTTCCCTTTAGATAGCCATCTGACATCACAGTGTAACAGTAGCTCACCGTATTCCTGGATCAGGTATGATAGAAACTATCAGAATTAACGCCTGTTCAGAGCCTTACTTCGAATTATTTTTCTCACATATCTCAGAACAACATCCATGACATGTTTCAGATTTAAAGTCTTTCCGTACAGAGCTTCTTGGTGAATGATACAATGATATTTTAATATAGTGCTGCCAAGAAACTGTTCCAATAATGCTAGACATCCATACGTTTTACCCGTCAAATCCGGAGCTGCGTCCGTGCATACACTGTCCAATTTGGTCCATTATACGTTGATTTACTCTACACACATCTTCAGAGTTTCCAACAGATCAGTTCCTTTGGTGATTGCATACATTTATTCAAGTCCTAGAAGTTCTCCAATGACTTCAAAATTATCGTTTATTGCTCGAACAAAAACTGCGACCTGAGTTGTGTCAGAAATGATAGTGGATTCATCCACCGCCAATGAAAAAGAAAATAACAATTTTTGATATGTGCTGCTACTTGACGATGAACATCTTTGGCTAATTCTTCAACTCGTCTGGCCATAGTATTATTAGACAAAGGAATCTGATCAAATTTTGTTTCGAACTTTTTATCACCAAGCATTCTAGCAGCAATTTTAAGGGAAGGCTTGATTATGTTTTCTGCATTGGTGAACTGCTTCTTTTTACGAGCCAACAGTAGGGCGACTTCGTACGACGCAACGACATCACTCTTGCTCTGTTCTTTAGCCTTGGTGAAAAATGACTGCTGCATGGTCAGAGAACTTTCTCTATGAAATCTTTTTTTAACTCCGAATTGATCGGATATTGAGGATTTATGTCTGAATGTTTGATCGTGAAGTGTCGTTCCAGATTAAATGTTTTTGTAAAAGAAACACAAAATCCGCAGATTAGACAAACTGGTTTACCAATACGGCTAGGCATAAACATAAATTTCTCCGTCCAATCTTCGTTGAATTCACAACAAGCAACATCTTCACATTTTCGCTTTTTATCATTGTTTGGTTTTAGATTTTCCACACTCATGTATATAGGCTTTAACGATAATTTTTTATTTGAAAAAAGAAAAAAAAAATCATTCCAACACAATACTACCTACCCTGCTAAACAGTTGTAACAGACGACAGCATAGCGCCTTGGCACTCTGATTGGTCGACAAGGCTGTGAACTTCATAACGTTTCGTTGTGAACTGAACAGGCGCATTCGATAATATCTAAGCATAACAACCACGAGCAGAGTAAATTATCGCACACTGAGGGAGCGCTCAGAGTCCATAAAAAAAAATAAAAAATTATTAACATACATTATATTAAACAACGAGGTCTCACGTGCCACTTTCTTATAGCTCGCGGGCCACAAGTGTATAAGGAACATAACATGAAAATTAGTTAAGTAAAACAGAGGTAATGACTATAACCAAAGAAGAAAAACAACATAGATTCGTCTAAAAGAACACCCCTACCCCCCTCCCTGAAACAAGTAAAGAGCTTCAAGTACTTAGGAAATATAATATCATGAAATGGCAAATCAGAAGACGAGACTGAAAATAGATGCAATAAGGCAAACCAACTCAATGAACAAATGGCACCACTACTAAAGAACAAACATGTATCAATAGTTACTAAGAAAGCATTCTACAACACAATCTTCTTACCAACTCTATGCTAAGAATACCAAACCTGGATGATGACAGAAAAAGAGAAAAGATAAATCACACCAGAAATAAGTTTCCTGAATATGACAAGAAAAGAGAACATCTGAAATAAAGAAATCATGACTAAAGTGGGGGTCACAGCATTGCTAGATTTTATCAGAAGGTAGCAAGTTAAATGGTTTGGCCATGTAACTAGGTTATCAACTAACAGTATACCACAACAAGCAATGATGTACAGACCAGAGGGAAGCATGAAAAGAGGCCAGCCACGTAAACGATGGACGGAGGGAATAACAGTCTATGGAATATGGATACATGAAGCCCATAAACGGGCACTCTCGCGCTGATTGTACTTCACCTCGACACCGCAAGGTACAAGAGGAACAAGAGGAGATGAGTTGAGATGTAAGACAGTGGAAATGGCTGTAACACTAGTATAAAGAAAGTACAGTATTTTATTTCTTTTGCGTTCGCTCGCTTTGAACGTGGGGGAGCAGCAGCAGCAACAGCAGCAGCAGCAGCAGCAGCAGCAGCAGCAGCAGAAAAGAAGAAGAAGAAGAAGAAGAAGAAGAAGAAGAAGAAGAAGAAGAAGAAGAAGAAGAAGAAGAAGAAGAAGAAGAAGAAGAAGAAGAAGAAGAAGAAGAAGAAGAAGAAGAAGAAGAAGAAGAAGAAGAAGAAGAAGAAGAAGACAACGACGACAACAACAACAACAACAACAACAACAACAACAACAACAACAACAACAACAACAACACCAACAACAACGTACCCGAGATTTAGGTGTTTGTTTGACTCCAATCGACGGCTGACTCCTCGATGACTGAAAGATAAACAGAGATAACAATAATAAATACAGAACATGTGAATGCATAGCGTAAAGGACAATGAGGTTGCTTTTAAAAAAAAAATAGCTTTTCTAGGTAATGTTCAGTATTGCCATTACTTTCTAAACGACGCTCATACTATCGTGAAAAGCAACGCAAGTCGGTCTGCTCCCAAATCACCTGCGTTAAAATTCGAACCCTTTGTGTCGGGATTGAGGAATTGCGTTATCTGTCCCTGAGCCGCAGACGCCGGATGATGTGTGGTAACTTGAGTGTTACATGAAGATCTATGTCGTGTTGTACGTTAAGTGAAGATCTACGTCATGTTGTACGTTAAGTGAAGATTTTCTTCTTCTTCTTCTGCGTTCATACGGAATTTTTTTTCTCCGGACGTGATTGCGTTGTGCCTGTTTACAGCAGAGCTGCGTACTTGGGCCGTTAGGCCGACACATCCGACTTCTGCGGGAAGTGAAGATCTATGTCATATTGTGAACTAAGTGAAGATCTATGTCATGTTGTGAGCTAAGTGAAGATCTATGTCGTGTTGTGAGCTAAGTGAAGATCTATGTCGTGTTGTGAGCTAAGTGAAGATCTATGTCATGTTGTGAGCTAAGTGAAGATTTATGTCATGTTGTGAGCTAAGTGAAGATCTATGCCATGTTGTGAGTGTGAGATAAGTGAAGATTTATGTCATGTTGTGAGCTAAGTGAAGATCTATGTCATGTTGTGAGCTAAGTGAAGATCTATGTCATGTTGTACGTCAAATGAAGATCTACGTCATCCCATACGGTAAATAAATATCAATGTAGTGCTGTACGTAAATGAAATCTATGTCCTGGTGCACGTTAAACGAAGATCTATGTCGCGATGAAAGTTAAACGAAAGTCAAGTCTGGATGTAAGTTAAATGGAACAAAACCAAGAACAAGAAAGATCAATCTGCAACTGGTACATGCTTGACCGATTCAGCAACAAGGGGCACATAAACACACAAATCACCCCTTTTCATCTCTCTGCCCATATCATAAGCCGTTGGACCGAAATTGAAACTCAGCCCCAAAAATACACGCACGCATCAGATAATTACATACAACGAAACGGTTTCCCTTATACTGCACTCAGTATTCAAACAAATCAATAATGTGTGACTACCGTACGATTGTCACTAGGTAACTGGGGAAATGGCGGGCGTGTTGATCTGAATACAATCAACACTCCAGCTGTCGTGTCTGCACAGGGAATTACGTCATTTGGTTCACATATGACGTGAGACATCTATTGTTGTTGTTGTTGTTGTTGTTGTTGTTGTTGTTGTTGGTGGAGGTGGTGGTGGTGGTGGTGGAGGTGGTAGGTGGTGGTGGTGGTGGAGGTGGTGGTGGTGGTGGAGGTGGTGATGGTGGTGGTGTGGTGTGGTGGAAGGTGGTGGTGGTGTGGTGGTGGTGGAGGTGGTGGTGGTGGTGGAGGTGGTGGTGGTGGTGGTTGAGGTGGTGGTGGTGGAGGTGGTGGTGGTGGTGGAGGTGGTGGTGGTGGTGGAGGTGGTGGAGGTGGTGGTGGAGGTGGTGGTGGTGGAGGTGGAGGTGGTGGTGGTGTAGTGGTGGTGGCATTATTTCTTTTCTTTTTTTTCGTTCACTCGCATTGAACTCAAGCGTAATCCATATACATGCTACTGCTTCTAGTGCACTGGACTGATGCTTACGTGTGGACTAGCTTTCCCTATCACCAGTCTCCCTCGCCATCAAGTAAACCAACTCCGACTTCTGAGGTACTTGTAATATATATCCCCAAGTCAAGGACGAGAAGTCAACAATTTTAGTCCAAATGACCGGTTTAGGGATTGAACCTGTTGCCCCAGAATTAGCACACCATAAGTTTAATAGCGAACGCTGTTATGCATTCGCCATACTGATCTGCATTTCTTCTACTGTTATTGTCGCAACTGAAGTCAATGCTAGAAGCAAGCAGATCGCTGTCCGAAGACGTATATGCATATCCAGAGGTGCTGTCTTTCGTTACCAGAAAGAAAGAAAGAAAGAAAGAAAGAAAGAAAGAAAGAAGAAAGAAAGAAAGAAAGAAAGAAACATGTGTAGCTATAGCAAGAAAAAGAAAGACATCAAATCGCCTCTATGCCTTTAGGTGGGTCAGTTGATTGGTCGGACAATCTGTCAGTCAGCCGGTGGAATTCCCAAGTGCGTTGTACCAGCCACCCTACCAGCCAGCCTACCTTCCTGCCTACCTACCTGCCTGCCTACCTGCCTACTTACCTGCCTGCCTATTTTCCTGCCCATCTGCCTTCAGTGCAGGAGGTAAAAGACTAAGCGAATAACTACAACTAGAAAAGAGAACGGAAGTCTAATTTCACAAACAAGAAAAGGGATCTTTAAGTCCGCTAGCCGGGATCACAATTTCCCTTAAGACACAAATCTTCTCAGCCCTCGATCGAATCCCCTGAGAACACCTATTGTCCAACCCTCTACAGCCGATCATTTCATCATGCCGCCCTCTCATCCTCCGCCATCCTCCTCTCCCATTCTGTAACAAGTATTTTCATTAAAACCTGCACCAGGTGTTTTCATTATATTGATGCTTTTTTTTTTTTATACTGAATGCACGTGAAACAGACATGCGCTCCGCGATCGTATTTGAACTGCATGTCAATAGAAAGAACTCCAGCTTTCCGTAACAAAGGAAATAAGTTACAAAGGGTCAACCTCTCCAACGAACAACGCTGAAAACTGAACAATGATGCTTCTAATTAGGGCAGATTCAATAAAGAAAGAGAGCTGGATTAGTCATTCAGTTACAAACATTTCGTTGATTTAATGTATCGAGGGTAAATTGGCTAGCAGGCGGCCGGGCAGATAGACAGAAGAAAGAAGACACGAACTTTATTCTAAGACAAGCAGGTAGGTACACAGACAGACAGACAGACAGACAGACAGACAGACAGACAGACAGACAGACAGACAGACAGACAGACAGACAGACAGACAGACAGACAGACAGACAGACAGACAGACAGACAGACAGACAGACAGACAGACAGACAGACAGACAGACAGACAGACAGACAGACAGACAGACAGACAGACAGACAGACAGACAGACAGACAGACAGACAGACAGACAGACAGACAGACAGACAGACAGACAGACAGACAGACAGACAGACAGACAGACAGACAGACAGACAGACAGACAGACAGACAGACAGACAGACAGACAGACAGACAGACAGACAGACAGACAGACAGACAGACAGACAGACAGACAGACAGACAGACAGACAGACAGACAGACAGACAGACAGACAGACAGACAGACAGACAGACAGACAGACAGACAGACAGACAGACAGACAGACAGACAGACAGACAGACAGACAGACAGACAGACAGACAGACAGACAGACAGACAGACAGACAGACAGACAGACAGACAGACAGACAGACAGACAGACAGGACAGACAGACAGACAGACAGACAGACAGACAGACAGACAGACAGACAGACAGACAGACAGACAGACAGACAGACAGACAGACACAGACAGACAGACAGACAGACAGACAGACAGACAGACAGACAGACAGACAGACAGACAGACAGACAGACAGACAGACAGACAGACAGACAGACAGACAGACAGACAGACAGACAGACAGACAGACAGACAGACAGACAGACAGACAGACAGACAGACAGACAGACAGACACAGACAGACAGACAGACAGACAGACAGACAGACAGACAGACACGGACGGACGGACAGACAGACAGGACAGACAGACAGGACAGACAGGACAGGACAGGACGGACGGACAGGACAGACAGGACAGGACAGGACAGACAGACAGACAGACAGGACAGACAGACAGACAGACAGACAGACAGACAGACAGACAGACAGACAGACAGACAGACAGACAGACAGACAGACAGACAGACAGACAGACAGACAGACAGACAGACAGACAGACCGAACGAACGAACGAACGAACGAACGAACGAACGAACGAACGAACGAACAGACTTTATTTTCAAAGGGTAACAAATTGGGCACGCAGGCCCGTCTTACATTCGGCCCTTCCAATCACTCATCTTTCTTTCATGAACAGTGCATAGGAAAAAAACATTGTCACATGAATTTTGTAAACATAAACAATGCATATTACTATGTTATAAGACACATCCACCACCCACCCACACATCCCCCATTCACTCCAACTCCCCCACCCAACCACACACACATACAATACATTCCCCCACCCATCCACCACATCCCTACACATCTCCCCACCCACACACACCTCTCATCCACCACACATCCCATCCACCCACACCCCAAGCACACATACATTCAATAACCCACACATCCCCCACCTACACACATCTCCCCACCCACTCACATATCCTTTACCCGTCCCATTTCCCACCAACAATCACTCACCCAATATCCTCCTCCACCCACACACCTCCAACCACCCAACCAAACACACATTCCTCAGCCACACACACATCTCCCCGTCAACTCACATATTCCGCACCTACCCACACACAAATTCCGCACTCACCCACATAATCTCCCATCTCCCCCAGCCCACTCACTTATCCCGAGCCCACACCTACAAACATCCCCCACCATCTCCTAACCTGCACACACTCATCCACCCACATATCCTCTACCCACCCACACATCCTCTACCCACCCACACATCCTCTACCCACCCATCCTCTACCCACCCATCCCTTAACCACACACCCTTACTCATATACAATCACCCACCCACACATCCTCTACCCAACCACACATCCTCCACCCAACCACACATCCTCCATCCACCCATTCCCCCAGCCACACATCCCTTAACCACACACCCTTACCCATATACACACACATCCCCACCCACGCACAATCTCCCCACCCATACAAACATCCCTCACACACATCCCCACCCACCAACACATTCCCCATTCACAAACACACACCTCCCATCCACGCACACACAACCCATACATTCATCCCCTCACACATTCCTAGACACACGTACTTATCCCTCAACCACTAACACCCAAGACAGACAGACAGACAGACAGACAGACAGACAGACAGACAGACAGACAGACAGACAGACAGACAGACAGACAGACAGACAGACTCAACGGGTTTACCATGCTACAGCTCTGTGGGAAATCTCAGGTCACATGGGCCCAGCCCAGGTCAAGTAATTGTCTAACATTTGCATACAAAGCCCTCGGCGTTAAGTAAGTACTGACTCAATTGACAGTGCTACTGACTCCACCAAACCGTAACTACCAAACCAACGAGTTCCGAGAGTGGAGTCTCTACACTTGACAAGTCATTTATTTCGTGTCATGAACCGCAGCAGAGCACTTTAGAAGTGTTTTTTAGACATTCTTGGAAGAAGAGGATGGCTTTGGCTAGTAGGGGGTAAAATTACTACTTCGTTACGGCATTCGTATGATGCATTTATTGGTGCTTCAGGCAAGAGAGTTGGCCTATCTTAACTGCGAATTGTGTCACAAGAGGGTCGAGTCTACAGAGGCTGCAGTCTTATTAAACAATCATTTAGGGAGGAGTACAGAATAACACGAAGTACAGGCGCTATGCTTTGACGTGTGTGGTTGGTTGGTTGGTTGGTTGACCGGCTATTTGGTTGGTTAGTTGATTGGTTGGCTGGCCAGCTAATTGGTTGGATGCTTGGTTGATTGGTTGGTTAGCTGGCTGGTTGGCTGGCTAGTTGGTTGGTTGATTGGTTGGTTGGTTAGCTGATTGGTTGGCTGGTTGGTTGGTTAGCTAGTTGTTGATTGGATGATTGGTTGGTTGGTTAGGTGGCTGGTTGGTTGGTTAGGTGGCTGGTTGGATGGCTAGTTAGTTGGTTGGCTAGCTTGTTGGTTGGCTAGTTGGTCGGTTGGTTATTGGTTGGCTGGCTCGTTGGCTAGTTGATTGGTTGGTTGGTTGGCTAGTTGGTTGGTTGGCTAGTTGGTTGGTTGGCTAGCTTGTTGGTTGGCTAGTTGGTCGGTTGGCTATTGGTTGGCTGGCTCGTTGGCTAGTTGGTTGGTTGCTTGGCTAGTTGGTTGGTTGGCTAGATGGTTGGTTGGCTAGTTGGTTGGTTGGTTGGCTAGTTGGTTGGTTGGCTAGTTGGTTGGTTGGCTAGTTGGTTGGTTATCTAGTTAGTTGGTTGGCTAGCTTGTTGGTTGGCTAGTTGGTTGGTTGGTTGGCTAGTTGGTTGGTTGGCTAGCGTGTTGGTTGGTTATCACTATTTTTACGTCACACACTGTTTATGTACACATTTTTCTCCATGTTTAACATTTTTATGAGAATGCTCAGACAATTGTCAGTGTATGTGTGTGAGTAAAGTGTGGGAGTTTGTTCATACTAGTTTCAATGCTCACGTGAGACATTTTGTATGTGTCTAGATATGAGGAGGTGTGGTTGTGTGTGGAGGATGTGTATGAGTGTGGGGATATGTGTGGGTGGGGGGATGTGTGGGTGGGGGTATGCGTTTGGATGGGTTGGGGTGTGTGGGTTTGTGTGGGTAGTGATATTTGTGGGTGTTGGTGGAATGTGTGGATGGATGTGTGGGGGTGAAAGTAGGGGTGTGGGAATGGGTGTGGGGATGTGTGTATGGGTGGAGGATATGTGTATGGGACGGGTGTGGGTGTGTGTGTTTATGTGGGTGGTGATGTGTGGGTGGTTTGAGGAAGTATGTGTGGGTGGCTGGGTTGTGTGGGTAGGGAATTGTGTTGGGTGGATTGGGGATGCAAGGGCGGGTGGGGAGAAGTGTATGGTGTGTGGGTTTGAGATATGTGTGCGGTGTGTTGGTGGGGGGTGTGTGCATGGTATGTGGTGGGGGATGTGGTGGTATGGGTGAGGATATGTGTGTAGGTGGGGGATAGTGTGTGGTGTGGAGGATGTGTGTGATGGGTGCGGGGAATGTGTGTATGGGTGGGGTGTTTGGGGGAAGTATGTGGGGGTGTGTGGGTGGGAGATGTGTGCGTGGATGGGGAATGTGTGGGTGGGGGTGTGTGAGTGGCTTAGGGATGTGTAGGTGGGTGAGGTATGTGTCGGGGTGGGATGCGTGAGTGGGTGAAGGATGTGTGTGGGTAGGGGTATTGTGATCGAGAGATGTTTGGTTGGGGGTGGGTGGGTGGGGTGTGTGGGTGCTTAGTGGAGGATGTGTGTGTGAGTGAGTGTATGTTGGTGGACGGGTATAGAATGCGTGTGTGGGTGGGGAGAGGTGTGTGGTGTGATAGGTTAGGGATATTGTGTGGGTGAGGTATGTGTGTGTGGATGGGGGATTTTCGTGGTGTGTGGGTGAGGGTATGTGGGGTGGATGGGTAAGGGTATCTGTGTGGGTGTGGGTGGGAATATTGTGCGGTATGTGGGTGGGGGATATGTGTGTGGTGTGTAGGTGGGGATGTGTGGTGGTATGTGGGTGTGGGATGTGTTGGTGAGGGATATGTGTGTGTGTGGTGCGTGGGTTGGGAATATTTCGTGGTAAGGGATGTATGTGATGTGCGGGTGGGGGATTGTGTAGTGGGGGATTGGGTTAAGGCATGTATGGGTGGGTGGAGGATGTATGTGTGGGTGGTGGGGTGTGTGTGTGAGTGGATTGGGGATGTATGGGTGGTTAGGGAGATGTGTGTGTGGGGGGGGGGGGGGGGTAGGGAGATGTCAGTTGGTGGGGATGTGTGTGTATGGTTTGGGGATGTGTGAGTGGATGTGCGATGTGTGGGTTGGTGGGGGATTGTGTGCGTGGGTGGTGAATATGTGGTCAATGGAGATGTGGCTGGGGGATGGGTGGTTTGAGGTGTGGATGGGGAGAGGATGTGTGGGGTAGGATGTGTATGTGGGTGGGCGTGGGATGTGTGGGTTGGTGGGGGAATGTTTGTGGGTGGCGAGTGTGTTTTGGTTGGGGGAACAGGTGAGGGGAGAGTGTGTGGGTGGGAGATGTGTGGAAGGGGGATGGGTCGGTTGGTGGGGTATGTATGTGTCCCTTGGTGTGCGTGTGTGTGGGTAGGTGGGGGTGTGTGTGTGGGTGGGGTGATGTATGGGTAGGTGGGAGATGGGCCTCATAACATGGTAATTTGCCTTGTTTATGTTTACAACATTCATTTCACAATGTTTATTTTTCTTCCTATGTAAATGTATAATGCTCTTTATGAATGAAAGACGAGTGATTGGAAGGGCCGAATGTAAGACGGGCCTGCGCGCCCAATTTGTAACCCTAATAAAGTTGATTTGATTTGATTTGATTTAGTTATTGATTGGTTGGCTCGTTGACTAGTTGGTTGGTTGGTTGATTGGATAGTTGAATGGGACTGAAATGCATGACCATCAGACCATCAGGCATTCACGCTAGCCACTCTACCACTACTGGTCTAGTAAAACACCCGATAATCTAATAATCTACTAGATTTTATATTATTAACTGATTCGGGGCCAAACAAAACCATTGGTTTGGAAGAAACATGGTACACAATCAAATGAACAAGCATTATAATATAAGGTTCTCTACCCTGAATATTGAAGATAAAACAAATAACACAATGCCTGCTGTGTGACGGTATATCGTCCTTCTGTTCAAATGGGGGGGTACATTTGGCGATATATTATCCTTCGATACTGAATCACTTAACATCTTTTATCATATCTTATTTTATAAACCACTTTGATAATTAGCGGATGACACCATGGGATATAAACTATTGAAAAGTATAATCAGATTTTATGAGAGTCACTAGCCATGACTGATCACCATCTAGTGGCTGTCCTGTGTGTAGCTATACTCCCTTATGTCCTTTCACAATATAATCCTCTCTATCGTATGCCAAATGTCCTACCTCTGTTCTGTTATGTGTACATCATTTTCACATCCTGGATCCATTTACGTTGTGATTCTCCTCCTCCACTTTCTATCCCATCGAATCCTCATCCTTCTCCTCCATTATTATCTCCCACTTCTTCTTCATCATCTTCTGCCTCTTCTTCTTCTTCGTCCACGTCATCGTCATCTTCTTCTTCACTTTCCGCTACTGCTATTTTGTTCTTCTTCTTCATTCTACTTCATTCTTCTTCATTCTTCTTCATTCTTCTTCTTCTTCATTCTTCTTCTTCTTCTTCTTCTTCTTCTTCTTCTTCTTCTTCTTCCTTCTTCTTCCTCTTCTTCCTCTTCTCTCTTCTTCTTCTTCTTCTTCTTCTTCTTTCTCTCTTCTTCTTCTTCTTCTTCTTCTTCTTCTTCTTCTTCTTCTTCTTCTTCTTCTTCTTCTTCTTCTTCTTCTTCTTCTTCTATTCTTTCTACTATCCTCAGTAGAGCATCCCCATCTCCTTCCAGCCAACTCAGCCCAAGTCCTCATGTCTTTTGCCATCTCCGTATCATCGCCGTCTCTTATTTTTTTCTTCGTGTATTTTAGGTCTCCTATTTCTTGCGCACTGTACGTCTCAGAGTAAGGACCTTCTAGTTTACTATTACCATGTTTTCCCAATGTGTGTCCCATCCAGCACCTGCGTCTTCCCCCCCCCCCCCCCCCCTCATAATTCACTGTGATCTGTTGAGTTCACCCCAAGAGCTTCACACTGATCATTCGTTTCACTTACTGTTCATGTAAGTGCTAATCATGAAACCCCGCATGCAAGTAAGGGAAAAACAACCACATTTCCCATGACTATTCCGCCACACATACGACCCAGGTTTTTAGCGTGTCAACAGTTCAGGACACTACGCCGTGTGCTCCCTCTTAAATTGTCCTCTTGACAATCAAAGTACTCTTGATATGAAGGGGCTGATACATTTGCACGTAATTATGAAGTAATTGCTCATGTTTTCATAACAGAGTAGAATGTGTGGACCCTATAGATTGTGGTTACTTCGTGGGTCGTCATTGCTCTCTCCTTCATGTTGTTGCGGTCAGCTTTAAGCACACTTTACGTCATTTAAAGTGGCACAAAGTGAGATCCGAGAAGCAGGAGAAGAAAGAGGCGGTGAAGAGGGTGAAGGGGAGGAGAATGAGCTAAGAGGGGTTGAAACAGAGGAGTAGGAGAAGAACAAGATCAAGTAGTAATAGTAGTTGCAGTAGTAGTAATACTAATCGCTGTTGTTTAGTGTAATAGTGATTTTAGTAATATAGTAGCATCAGCAGCAGCAGCAGCAGCAGCAGCAGAAGAAGAAGAAGAAGAAGAAGAAGAAGAAGAAGAAGAAGAAGAAGAAGAAGAAGAAGAAGAAGAAGAAGAAGAAGAAGAAGAAGAAGAAGAAGAAGAAGAAGAAGAAGAAGAAGTATATCAACAACAACGACGACGACGTGGCAACAATAACAAAAACAATAAAACTAACCAGAGCAGCAACAGATTGAACATTCGAAATGAAATACTTAAATGGAAACTACAATGACTGAGTCGTAACTTGGAACATGAAGACCCAGTACATTTTCCCTAAAAGCCAACATTTTAGACAAGACCAAATCGAACTGGTCCAAGGCACACCTAGGCTACCAAGACATGTAGAGACATGTCAGAGGAGACACGGCAGCACTGAGGCAAGCAAAAGAAGACACGCTCCATTTGCCAGACATGGTTTGGAGGCTCCGAAACTAACCCTGAGTTAACAACTAACCTTCCTGACTTGTTAGTAATTTCTGTGCACATATAAATAATAATTTCTGAAGAGAGTTGTAGGCCGTTGAAAGGGAGTTTCCATCATCATGTACCATACTGTAACGTTTATGTCCAAAGTATGGCGGATGTGGGGGTGGGTGTGTGTGTGGGGAGGGGGGGGGGGGGTAAGAATCTGAAAGTAACAATGCAAGGTTGCAGGTGTGAGGTAAGGCAGAGGTGGGGGGCCAGAAAGATTAATTAGAAGCTCCAGCTTAGGGGTGGGGAGGGGGTGGTGGGGGAGAGCCGCAAGACAGTGGTATTGTAGAGCACGCACAAGTCAGATTAAGTCACCAGTGAGAGGCAGAAAACGTGCTAGTAGACGGATAGACAAAGGAAAATCCAGAAAGTTAATGTTCATGGAAATTTGTAATTGGGATCAGGGTTGAAATTGAGTCTTTTGGGGGTTCGCGAGGAAGCGGATAAAAAGGGAAGTAAGTAATGGATCTAGGAAGATTGGAGTTTTTGGGAAGTTAGGGAAACTTCGCCCGGGGAGTTAGACGTGGGCAAGACGTGGCCCAAAAGGATAGACTCAGGATAGTTGGTTATCCTCGGTCTAACTGATAGTTCGGAATAACAGTTCATTTTATCGTGGTGTTATAAAGGCCTGTTGAAGGCAGTGTTGTACTCAACAAGAGTGACAAGGATATATGTAAATCTGTTATGAATATTACTGAATATTGTGTTCATTCAAAGTTAATAAATCTCATGTGTGTGCAAACCGGTGTGCTACAGTGACTCATTCTTGTTGATAAGTAGTTCGGCACAATATTCACACTATACCCTAGACACAACCAAAGCCACTTCTATCTGTCAGCAGCATTGTGACACATACCTACAAGCGTTGGACGGTCATGGTTCACCATGTTACACCATCACCAATCTTGTATCAGTTATGTTTTCGTGTCCCGATTGCACCTTGTGGCCATATCATCCAGGTGTCTTTCACTTTCTCTTATTTCCATCAATTTTGCGAGTTATCAAAAAGATTTCCAGTTAATTGTTCTGTCTTCTATTTTCGTTCGCTTGAAATTGATTGTCCATATCTGCAGGGAGATAAATTCTTGGATAGTACCACATGGCACAATCGAGACCAGAACACTGAGCTGATCCACTACTCTGATGATCGTATGAAATGGCGAAACATGACCGTCCACGCTTATCGGCATAGCACATGATGATGACGATTTCTGCAATGTCGTCTCATGTGTAAACTTTAATCTTTGTTTTACTTCAACGGTGGTCAATACAGTTTATATTCTGCTGTTGTTTCTCTAGGCCAGAAGGTCTGTTAGGATTCAGTTTTATTTCTCCCCAATTTGTCCCAAAAAATCTTAACTACGTCTAAGTTGTTTAATAAATTTACTGTTTCAGTTTGTTTATTGAAGAACTTGAGTCATGATTGACTAGACATGTGTAATGAAAACAGTCTGCCGTTTCTTTCCTTCTTTATAGTGACCATACTGGTCCTCGGTCGTAGCCGTTGTCTCTATAAAGAGAACATGACCAACACATTGGCTAAATACACAACGGAAGTGACCACGGCTGAGCCAGATTTTGGTTTAGCATACTTTAATCCAAATGTAAATAAAAGTACAAGAACAACGAGACGTTTGAGATTCACTTGAAATTGCCAGGCACGCACCAGGTGGTGAACGAGCTAAGGAAAGAGTGGAGATCAGAAGGTATACAAGAAACAACGTTAAAAAAATTAGCCAGAAGCTGGCAAGATTTCTTACCTTTCTTATCATCAGCGAAAGTCTCTTCAAAGGTCGCAAATCCAATTTGAGACTGGGACTGTGCGAAATATTTTTCGACATTGTGAAATTTTACACCCAACGGAAAATCTTGCAATAAAAATTATAAATCCGTGCTAAGTTTACTATTAATAACAAGTGCACAGTCGGCTTTCCATAGTTTTTTACCCATTATATCCAGTAATTTAGTCACAGTTAGAAAGCTGGGAACTTGTTAATGAAGATACAATAAAAGAATTAAGATAAAGCTGTTCGTTAAAATTATGCAACACCACAATGGTCATCGTTAAGAAAAACATTATGGATGCTGATGTAAAACAATAAAAATTAAATATGATACCCAGTATAGTTTAGCTATAAACAGAGTTGAACTTCAGTATGTAAACTAGTAACGAACTAAATTCTGTTAACATAACGGAGCTCCGCTGTGATTATATTTCACAGATATATTGGTAGAGAGAAAAAAAAAATAAGTTTTGAAAAATGCAACAGAACAAATCAGATTTCTTAAAGTAATTAGGAAGAGAAGGCTCTCCAAACTTGGCCTCATCCTATGAAATGAAGGATTACAAAAAAAGTGTGCTAGAAGTCAAAATAATGGGAGTAAAGAGGAACTGTCAGGCGACTAAAACATAATTAATTTGAATGGAGAGATCTATCAATGTAGGCATACATGTATTAAAGAAATAGGTACAGGACAGACAACTATGAAGTGAATGATCGGGAGTTTGACGTTGAGTTGAAATACTTGATGATAATGAAATTGGTAGAATGTATGTGAAAACCATTATAGCCAGAACACAGTAGTTATATTTTAAAAAGCCAGAACACAGTAGTTCATCTTTTTTTAAAAAGAGGAAGAAAACTCCAAATAGTGGGAAATTAAGATAAAAGTAAATGAAATAACGTATTTGACTTGAACTAAAATGATGATATACCATCCTGGTAACCTATCTCAAAAATGCTGGTGGAAGTCATTGTAAAGTAAACTGGCATTCTTCTTCTTATAGTCTATGCCGTGTGACGTTGGTAAAATTAAACTAGCTTTGTTTAAAACTAAACTATTACAACCGAAACAAAAGACGTAAGCAGAAGTCAATGTAAATTAAACTAGCTATGTTTAAAATTGAACTATTATAACCACAGCAAAAGTTCCATAGTAAACTAAACATCTTGGTATGTAAAGATACACACGAAAACGACGGAACACTGCAGTGATTATCTACCACAAAATTGTTGGCAGAACTCAATGTAACTTAAACTAGATGTTTAATTTAAATTATTATAACCACAGCAGAATTTCCATAGTAAAATCAAAACTCTAATATATAAAGATATACGCTAAAACGACGGAACACACAGTGGTTATCAACCAAAAAAATGATAAATCTGTATGTCACATATTGCTAAACAGCACACAGTTATTTCAAACTACAGACCCGAACCTCTAACACAACAACCGTTCAACGTGAACCACCAAGGACGGAATGCGTATGAACGGATCTCACACCCCAGCCATAAATCATGAGAACAGGTCACACCAATGAATTCAACACACGGCAATAAATTAGGACAGCGGACACAACCGCTGTCACCCAGATTTCCCAGTTATATGAAATCAGCTTCAGGAAATCGGCCAAGCTTGTTAATCTCTCAGCCAGCCGTGTCCAATTTTCAGGGCGTGTCATGAATTGGTGTCTTTTAATATGGCATATTCATATCGCATTTCAGCTTCTGGCGCACTGAGAATAAGTGACAAAGCTGGGGGAAAACAGTGAGGCCGCTAAAATAGCACCATTATGTGTCATCTATACATTGTAGGGCCAGTTGTAATAAGCCAGTCTGTCCTTTGTCTTTGTACTGCATTGATAAAAAATTAAGTTGCGTGTCCCTGACAGGACGTAGCAGTCAACCCCAGCAATTTCGCTGTTCGTGATTCCTGGGCAAATACTACGTTCAGTAGTTAGCCATTGCCGGCTTCGTGGCTTAGAGGTTATGACTTTTCTCCGTAATCTCGTATACTCTCGTCAGGTAACGTGATGACGGTTCAAATCAGCAGTGGTTCGAATCCCATCGGTAACTTACGGGGTATGTTAGCCGGCCGCTCAGAAAGCAATGGCAAACTACTGAGCGTAATCTTGCCGAGAGATCAACATACAGCTGAAAGATGCTGGTGTTGACAGCTAAGTCCTGTAAAAAAGGATATGCTTAAAAAAATAAAAAGTTAGCCATTGCTTTCTGACCGACCGGCTCCTATACCTTTTTCGAAAAAACCAGCACCGCTGTGTTTCGAACTCCGGGTATACGAGCTCACAAACCGCGTTCGCAAGCCCTTAGCCACAGACACAGTACGAAAAGGACACCCACAAAATGACTACGAAGCTTCTCGGAAGAAAAACAAATATAAAACCAACGTTTCAGATCCGAGTCTTTCATCAACGGGACCACAGGGTGTCAACATGGCCGAATGACAAAAGAGGTCGTTCTTCAACTTCCTGTGTGCTGATGCCGAGGCAGCGGGTTCAACCCCTACATCGGTCAGTTGGACTAAAACTGACTTCTTGTCCTTGACTTGAGGACGTACATTACAAGTACTCATGAAGTCGGAGTGGGTTCGCTTGATGGCGAGGGACACTGGCAATAGGGGGAGGATAATCCGCACGCACAGATCAGCCCAGTGCACTTGACAGTAGTAGCACGTGTATGAATTATGCTTGAGCTCAAAGTGAGCGAACGAAGGGAAAAAAAAACACGGGACAACACAGCAAAACGTTTAAAATATACACACACAAGAACAAAACAAACGGGAAGTTCCCTAGTTATTTTCTTGTGTGTGTATATTTTTAACCGTTTTGCTCTTTTTGTCCCGTTGATATAGATTTCGATTCGAAATGCTCGTTGTGTTTTTCATAGTTTATTTCTTTTTCCGTTGAACTTCATAGTCATATTGTGTGTTTAAAATCAAATATTAAATGATTTCATGCCTGGCATATTACGCTGAATCTCGCCAGGTGCATACTGCAGGGGTGAATATTATTTTATGTGAATAATGAATGCTACTTGGGCTGAAATACCGGGTATTTGTAAAGTTTCACTACACTTGGTATGTAGAACACATTTGAAAAATGAAGTGCATGACGTCATCATAAAAATGTGCACCGAATGTCTATCGCTTGCTTGTATAATTATTTGCACTCCAAACAGAATGGTGTTATCAACGAAGAAAGCATTTTTGGAAGGTTGAAAGAGTGTTTCGAAATGGCGGTCGACACACACGGAAATAACAACAGGCACGTTGCTAAAGGTATTCCTTCATGCAGTAATCTCAAGCACACCGGCATCACTTCTGTGAGTCCACCTCTTCCTCTGCCTCTACCGCGTATCTGTCTGGCAGACAGAGCTGACGGCACCAAGTCACAAGCGTGATAAGAAGGTGTAATCACATCAACATGTCGGACACACTGTGTTAATCCGTGCACGTGAACCCCACGACATCATGTGAGTTTGGTTTTATCAGAAGTCTCTGAAAGCAGGCACAATACATACATTAACTGTTACATGGCGTCAGGTTGTGTATTTCTCACTATTGGACAAGTGGAACAAGTGGGAAAACGAATCGAACGTCTCCATACAGGGTACGAAGGCAAGACAGGGGACAACGACACTACAGATAACGAACGATATTACTAAGTTACAGTTATTACATTTACATACAACGACTACAACTTTAAATATATTACCACAATTACCGGCTCCGTGGCTCATGAATTAAGGACGAAGTTTGTAATTCCGCATACCCGCGTTCGAAACATAGATGTGGGGGATTTGGCAGCAGACCGCCTTACGTTGGTTTTTTATGAAATGGTATGGGTGCCGGTGGTTCAGAAAGCAATGGCAATCTATTGAACGTAAACTTGCCCAGGAATCACGAACAGCCAAAAATGCTGGGGTTGACTGCTAGGTTCTGTAAAGGGAATGCAACTAACTTTACCAATTACAGTTATTACTATAATTACAGACAACGACATACAGATAAAGATATTGCTACAATTACAATTATTACTAAATTTACAGACAACGATATACAATTAAAGATATAACTATAGTTACAGTTATTACATTTACAGACAACGATATACAATTAAAGATATAACTATAGTTACAGTTATTACATTTACAGACAACGACATACAGCTAAAGACATTACTATAGTTACAGTCATTACATTTACAGACAACGACATACAGCTAAAGACATTACTATAATTACAGTCATTACTATATTTACAGACAATGACATTCAGTTAAAAGATAAAGCTATTGTTATAATTCTAGCTTTGTTACAGAAGAAAATAAGAATGGTACTATCTAGGGGCACCCATCGGTCGCTGGAACGTCTCAATCACCCCCCCCCCCCCCCCTCCTGGACGCTTGACGGCACAGATGGAAAATTATCATGATGATGGCAGAAGAAAAAGACGAGGAAGATAAAGCGGATTCGATTCGATTCGATTACCTTACCCCTACCCCGTTCAGCCTCAAGCCTATATTCACTCCAGAAAAGGGCAGTGCGTTTAATTAATGGTGAAAAGCTTACCGACAATTCTAACCTACATGAACGTCTTCGGTTACTGTCACTCCAAAAACGATTACTTTTTAATAAGGCCAAACTAATTCACAAAATCCTATTTCAAAATGCTCCAAGTTACCTTTGGCCATTGTTTAAATATAACGCAAGACATAGCGAGCGACTAAATATACTTCATGTCCCTAAACCTATGATAGACTTATATAAAACAAGCTTAGCATACTCTGCCGCTCACTTGTGGAACAATCTTCCACAAGAAATCAAAGAAAAAATTTGCTTCATAAGTGATGTTGAGTGAAAGAGTGTATGAGAGGAAATTGTGAAGAAGGGCAGAATGTCATACGGGCCTGTGTGCCCAATTCTTAAACCTTTGAAAATAAACATTTTCGTTCGTTCGTTCGTTCGTTCGTTCGTTCAAGGAGAAGTTATAGCTAAGGGTCATCACCGGCTCATAATGGTAGTCCCGTGACTGAGTCAGCCGCAAAAGCAGCTGCCCATGGTTTTACCCTCACAGGCTTATTAATCTGAAGGTGATTGCTGTCCATATGGGGTAATGGTTGTTAAAGAGGAGTTGGATTATGGTACAAATATCTGAATCTCAACCTAGCCTTCCACTGAATCGTGAGAAAATGCTCCTTTAATCTTTGACACATTTCCCTGACAATAAAATCAACAGAACAGCATAGAACAGCAGGACAAAACCGTGAGCTGAAGAACTAGGCCACATGAACTTAGAACTTGACAAAAGGTGCAAACAGCACAATGGGATGATCCCAACGGGCGGGGCGATCATGGGTCAGGTGTCACAGTGAACATGATATCCTCGGCCGGTGCACAAGATAGAATCGGCAGTAACGGCGAGAGGTCAATTTACCGGGAAGTTTTCCCGTGGGAATTGCTATCAAATGGCTAGAAGTGAATTCTGTCCATATACTAAGTCTGGATGCAGGTGGGTGTTATATTTGGCTAACGATAACACCTGTTTTCTAACAGTACGTCTAAGTCACTATCATCCTGTGCCGTGCCACTTAGCGTAGGTGTTCATGTCTCTCCACAGATCTCATCTTTGGTATTCTGGATCAACTCGGCTGAAGATATTCCTCCATACCGCCGTCTCCATGCATCCAGCATCATTTCTCTCGGTTTGTCTCGGCCTCTTTTTCCACTGCTGTTCCAGTTTTCACGATTTTCTCCAATGCTTTTATTCTCATCACATGACCAAAGAATGCCGTTTATCTCATTCTTATAGTTGTAAATAATGTTCTAGTTTCATTAGCCTCTTTCAGGCAGTCACTGTTATTTACCTTGACAGTCCAAGGACATTTACCTCAAGTATACATCTCCATTGCTTCAAAGTACACTACCTACCCCCCCCCCCCCCCCACCCCCCCGTTACACAGACAGAGATGCTGTAGCCCTTGCAAGGCGGCAGGTTCGAATTCCAGTATCGCCTATAGCTTCCAAAGGCTATATAGTCTAGTGTGTGTCTGCGAGGCCATATCGTCTTATAAATCACATTGGTACCCATAATCAATGATGGTTTCAATGATGTCTTCAATGGATTATCCTGATGCCTTCAATTGATTCTCCTATCTGTATGTAAATATGTAAATCATTTTCATTACGTAGGTGATTATTCCTTATTTTGATGATTTGTCTTTATGTCGATGATTTATTTATTATGTCGATTGTCTTTTATGTTGACGATTTGCTTTTATCTAAATGATTTGTCAGTATGTAGATAATTTGTCTTTATGTAGATATGTTGTCTATACATACATAATTTGTCTTTACAATTAATTTGTTATTATGTAGTTAATGTGTTCTTATGAAGATAATTTGTCTTTATGTAGATAATTTGTCTTTATGAAAACAAATTGTCAATATGTAAACAATTTGCCTTTATGTATATATATAGATTTTAATTTAAATAGATGATGTTTCCAGATATAGATACTTCTTCTCTCAGTAAAGTATTGTCTTGAAGTACATATTTTGTCTTATGTAGAAATTTATCTGTGTATAGATATTTTGTCTCAATATGGATCATTTGCCAGACCGACCAACCAACTTTTTGTTGAAAAATCGTATTCTGTGTTGCCAACTCGGGAGTAATAACTCAACTATGTCAATATGGATAAGAGAGAGAGAGAGAGAGAGAGAGAGAGAGAGAGAGAGAGAGAGAGAGAGAGAGAGAGAGAGAGAGAGAGAGAGAGAGGCAGAGAGAGAGAGAGAGAGGCAGAGAGAGAAAGTGTAAGTGTGAGCCAGATAGATAGAGAGTTAGAGGCGAGATAGATTGCAAGTGAACGAGAGAAAGAGAGTGAGAGTGAGAGAGAGAGAGAGAGGAGAGAGAGAGAGAGAGAAAGAGAAAGAGACAGTAACTTAGAGCGAGAGAGAGAGTGTGATAGAGAAAGATAGATAGTGTAGACAGTGAGAAAGACAGAATGAGATAAAGCAGGAGAGAGAGAGAGAGAGAGAGAGAGAGAGAGAGAGAGAGAGAGAGAGAGAGAGAGAGAGAGAGAGAGAGAGGCAAAAAGAGACAGGGATATTGCGAGAAAGAGAGAGCAAACGAGAAAAAGAAAGAGCGAGACGTATAGCGAGAGATAGAGAGAGAGAGAGAGAGAGAGAGAGAGAGAGAGAGAGAGAGAGAGAGAGAGAGAGAGAGAGAGCGAGCACGAAAGAAAGCGAGAAAGAGAAACAGAAGAATAGAATGCATGAAAGAGAGCGAGCAAAGAAAAAAGACGGCGGCTAAAAATCCTTTGTCAGCACACAAAAAAGACACTGATACATCTATATTCAACTATATTTAAAATAAAAAAATAAAATAAAAAATAAAAATAAAAAAAAACAAGAAATTTGCTTGTCTTCCATTGTTCCATACCTGGTTGTTTCATATACATATTCTTGTAATGAGACAATAATATTCCAGTTTCCTTCTTTTAGTTTGAGTTGAAAAAGTCTCAAAAGTCGAGAGGATCGACTTCATTGCCCCGGGTTTCATCCCACATGACTCGGACTCTTTCCGCAGGGCACCGCACAAAGTCTCCGAGAAAAATTCAGTCGTGAACCGAAAGACGTAGCCAGGACGCGAACCCACAATCTTCGGAGCGCGAAGCAAACGGCTTGACCACTTCGCCACGGGATTGATCACTGTAAGCTGGAAATGATTCTAGATGATGACCACTAGCCATCATGAGACTTTGCCACAGACAGTTTCTCTTCTTTCGTTCGCTTGAAATGTGTCTATATTTGCAATGTTGTCTCTCGTATGAATTTTACTGTCTTGTTTAGTTCACTTAGTGATCCGAGAAGTAAGTCGTTCGCAAGAACCAAGTGATGACTGTGAATCGACAACCATGGTCAAGTTAACAGCAAGTTAAAAGAGATGTAGCCAAACAAGAACACTATGCGGGAAGTCAAAGAAGATTAATAAACCAACACAGAACTGATGTCGTTAGCCGCTACGCATTGTGCAATTTTACTGAAGAGGAGGTCCGAGCACTTATGGACTGAATGGTTAGACTAACTAATTAACTAACTAACTAATTCATTGGTCCATTGAATTTATATTCCACTATTGTTTCTCTAGGCCAGAAGAAGTGCCTAGATGTGTCGTATTTTAGGCAGTCTTTGAGGTCACGGACAGTGACTGATATATTAAAACTTACTTTTTGGGACGTGTGCATTCGACGAATCAGAGCTTCCTTGCAGGACACACGGTACTCCTCGTCAAGGCTCAGGTATTTCAGCTGAATACGCCTACAAGTGGAAGGAAAGGTACATCAGACACATTGTGAAAGTCTAAATGTTTAGTGATACTTTGAATAACGAAGACACAAACAATAGGCTGCAAAATGTTATGCCAGGCATATTACCTGCATCTCGGCAGGTGCATACAATCATAGAAAGCTACAAGATATTTTTTTAAGAGCTAGTGGTTTCCTCAGAGGACAGAGACGAGCCACGAGGTCCCCATGTTCTGTTTTTATTGTGGGCCCTTTAGTCCATTGTGGTCCACTGCCAGCGTTAGCGAACAGTGATTTGAATTTTGCCGTTTGGCTTACCGTTCTTTGCACCCAGCCAGATCAAGCGGAGATAAATTTACACTTTGATCTTAGCCATAAGGCCAAGAAACGATACATCCTTCAATATGAAATACAGGCGACATATTCTAACAAGAATTTAAATTTCTAACGAGGTAATTTTAAACTATCATGTCTTTTTGTTTAATTCTCAACTCAGGAGTAATAAATTATTCCCCAATTTTTGTTTGCTTGTTTGTTTGTTTGTTTGTTTGTTTGTTTGTTTGATGGCTCCCTTTGGTCTCAAGTGTAGTCCACACATGTGCTACTACGTCCAGTACATTGGACTTATTTTTGTACACGAATTAGCTTTCCTTATTACCAGTGTCCCTCGCCATCAGGCGAACCCACTCCGACTTACGAGGGTCTTTCTCCAATTGAAAAAGCGCGAGCTTTTAATATACGAATCAAGGGACATAATTTGTCTGGCCAAAAACTAATAAGACAGTATCGGTTATCTCCTATTAGTTTTAAGTGCCTTAATATAAATATAAATGGTGCATGTTTCTTACAGGACGTTGCGATCAACCCCAGTTTGATTCCGAAGGTAATTACATGTACAGTAGTTTCCCATTGCTATCTGAACGAAAAGTCAAAGCTGAAGTCCAACTGACTGGTTTAGGGAAAAAATCCGACCCCCACCCCTGTTTTTTCCCCCAGCGTACCCGAAGTTTAGGCACAAACGCATGCAACCACTAGACCTCTTATGCTTCTTAAAGAAGTAGTTAAAAGCAGATTTCATGGGCTAAAATTACCATTATGTCTGCAGTCACTTACCTTATATTTTCTCTCAGAATATCAACCTCAAACTGTGAAAGAAAAAAATCGAGATGGCAATTAGTTAAACAAATAGGGGTTTGTTCGTGTTTAAAAAAAGTTACTTGCATATCCTTTACAGGACGTCACAGTCACCCCCAGCATTATCTGGATGTTTGTAGTTTCTTGGCAAGTTTAAGCTCAGTAGTTTGCCATTGCTTTCTGAACGATCTGCACTCATACATTGTATGGAAACAAACGCAAGGTGGTCTGCTTCCAAACCGCCCGCAGCTATGTTTCGAACGCGGAAGGTGAGATTGCGAATCGCATTAATAAATTCTCCGTCGCAGAGTCGACTTTCTTCGTGTACTTGACATATTGTTTCCGTAACTTGGTTCATCTTCTGTTAATATTATTGTATTACAATATACCCATTACATGATACCCTTTACATGCTACCCTTTACATGATACCCATTGCATTATACCCTTTACATTATACCCTTTACATTATGCCCTATACATTATACCCTTTACATTATACCTTTTACATGATACCCTTTACATTATACCTTATACATTATACTCTTTACATGATACCCTTTACATGATATCCTTTAGATTATACCCTTTACATTATTCCCTTTACATTATTCCCTTTACATTATACCCTTTAATTTATACCCTTTACACTATACCCTTTACATGATACCCTTTACATTATACCCTTTACATTATCCCCTATACATTATACCCTTTTCATTATACCCTTTACATTGTACCCTTTACATGACACCCTTTACATTATACCCTTTACAAAAATATTGTCTTTCCTGTACAGTACGTTGCCATCAAACCCAAGTTGTTTTCTAGACAATATTAGGTTCAGTAGTTTGCCAGTGTTTTCTGAACCAGAGGTCAACGTTTAAATCCAACTGACCGGTGTAGGGAATCAACCGACTACCCAGCCGTCAACGCACAGGGAGTTTAAGAGCGAGCTCTCTTGACCTTTTAGTCCAACTGACCTCTTATTGTATATGCACTTCCGAAAGAATATGTCGATTGAACACGTGTGTCTGAGTGATTGTATGTGATTGTGTGTGATTGTGAGTTTGTTAAATTTATTCATTATACGTGGGGCTTCAAATGACAACCTTAAATGTGTTTTGACTCTTTGAGTTGTCTAAACAGGTGAAAACCACTTGGTGTTTGGTCTGGAGGTTGTGGTGCACACTGAAAGTGGAGGTGTTCAATGATATTATCCGTTGCTCGGGCAGTATGTGGTCGAGTATTGCCATGTTGCAAAAGACAACTTTACTCAGAAGTCCCCGTCGTTTGGATTTGATTGGGTGTCGAAACTTAAACCCCACCCATACACTTGATGCACTTACAGGCAAGCATCACCACAATGAACCTTAGTTCGCTGATGAATTTCTATAGGTTTCACCCCTTCACTGATTTAAGAATAAAGGGATAACATAAAGCTGCTCCTCTTTGGTGCATGACAAAAGTGGGGCGGCCATCTTTAAACTGTCCTTATGACGTAAACTTGTGCACCTGCACCGTAATGTCACGTGCCTAACACTCATGAGATCCACAACAACAATATTGACGGGGTAGAAGACAATGGAATGGTTATTGTAATGTATATTACAATTTTAAGGTTTTAATTTGAATCTCCCTCGTAATTGTGTTATGTTCCCCCTAATAATTAAATAATGCAACTACTCATTAGATCTTCATTCACCCTCAGATATTTTAATCCATGCTCCGTGTGTCTTTTCTTGTTATTTGATCTTGTTTTATTTTTGTGTTCCGTAATGAATTCCTTGATTATCTCCCTTGTTTTCGTGTTGTTCCCCATGGAGACTCAAGACAAAGCGGTAGAGTTAGCTGAAGTTCAGACCAGGATTCGACGTTTGAATTGGTCATCTGGCTAAGTAAGGGAAACACTGGCCACCTATTCATGCGTGTAGTCAGGATTGAAAAATGTGATCACCTCATTATATCAAAGACCTGCTGCAATCCAGCTTTAAAAAAAAAAAAAAAAAAAACCTCAACACGTTCAGCGACATCTTAGAACATTCTAGAACCCGCGTGGGTAGCGGCTTATCCTTTACATGACGTTGCATTCAACCCCATAATTTGTTTGCTGTTTGTGATTTCTTGGCAAGTTTACGTTCAGTAGTTTGCCATTGCTTTCTGATCCACCGACACTCACTCGCATAAACCTGTAAAGACCCTGACCTTGGAAACCCGTGGGTCAGCCATACAAAGCTCCAGCTCGTGGGTCAGCATCATCAGGTGTCTCCTCTCACCTTCCATCAACCGCATGGTCACCTGTTGAACCAGAAAACAGACACATGTACTAATGAGCACTTGCAGAAGATAAAAAGTGGATAGTGTGCTCTGTGGATTGTCTGATTAATTTGACTGAGAAAGTTATACGTCACCACTGTCATCATTACCATCTTCACTATCATAATCATCAAGTGCATTACTTCTTCAGAATGAGCCAGCAGTTACATAGCTCAACACATGAATTTTATAGCATCAAGGAAAAACTCAGTATGTGTAGAAAAAAGAGGAGGTGGAGGAGGAGGCAGTGGAGGAGGAGGAGGAGAAAGAAGAAGAGAAGGTAAATATGTCCTATTCAAATACATAGACGGCCGTACACTTTATTTTAAATCGAGAAGCTACTGGAAAGACACAGTGAGAAAGGATAGCCTAAAACTTAAGCAAGCAGCAAGCAAGCACTTAATATACCATACGCCACTTGAAGTGGCTCAAAAGTTGCCCCTAATTTGCTGATGTCCCCTCAGAGCAGGATCAGGGGTGGTGCAGTGGCTAGCACGCTTGCCTGCAGACTCTGTAGTGATGTGTTCAAATCTCTCTCTTTCTCTCTCTCTCTCTCTACACACACACACACACACACACACACACAGACACACACACACACACACACACACACCACACACGAGAAATTAAGGTGGTCGACGTGATATTAACTACATTACCCACGGAGTGCCGGTTGGAATTAAACTATGCAACTAGCACCATATACGCGTGGCGGGAAAAGGGATCGTTTAATTCAGCTACCATTTGGAATGGCTTCAGTAGTTGCGTCACTACGAGTCCGGGTGAAGACAAATTGATTGCTCGAATTCCATGGCAGTATTCCTTCGAGTCACTTTTGGTAATCTGGGTGTTGATGCGTGGTGAAATATTCAATCATAAGTTGATCTCAAGTTATGGGCCTGAAATTAATATCACCAATCTAGACTCGCGCGGGAGGTCAGCGTGACTGAATGGGCAGGAGCGCTAGTTATTAAACACCCGGTGTGCTGATGCTGAGTTAGTTGGTTCAACCCCTACACCGGACAGTTGGACTAAAATGTTGACTTCTCGTCCTTGACTTGGGGACGTAAATTACAGGTACCTCTGAAGTCGGAGTGAGTTCGCCTGATGGCGAGGGACACTGGTAATAGGGAAAGCTAATCTACACGCAAAGTATCAGTCCAGTGCACTAGAAGTAGTAGCAGATGTATCCACTACGCTTGAGTTCAAAGCAAGGGAGCAAACGCTAAAACAAAAACAAAAAAACAAAAAAATTATTTGTGAGGAAAAGCAACATCACAGTTGATCCAGAACAGCAAGGGTGGAGACTTGCCCAGGGACATGATCGCCTACACCAGTTGGTAGGGCACAGGATTATGATGAATCACGACTGGAAATTTACTCATAAAAATGAGCTTGTAAATAAACATAATTCTAACGCGTGATAATCTAGGGAAGCTTACGTCTAGTAGTGTGCCGTTAAAGCAATGACAAACTACTGAACGTAAACTTGCAAAGACATCAACAACAGCAATACAATGCTGGTGGTGACAGCGATGTCCTGTAAAAAGTATATATAAAAAAGCTTGCCGTTGCTTTCTGAATGAGATGTCAACGTTCTGCAGGTGTAGGAAACGACCCCGATAATTGTCTAGAATGGTCTCCTGTATCGCCGAGAGCCTTCAGTGAAACGAAGACCAGTATCATCTCTCTGTGTTTGAGGGCAATTGGCGATGGAAGACCAAACTACCAGCAAACATTACTGAGAGCACTTTGCCAAATCTACAATCTCCCAGGCCGTAGCTTTCGGTCGGCAATGTTTCGGACATCGGCCTTCGAATGGTCAACAAGGAATCCGCCAATCAAATGGCCACAGCAGATGGACCTTTGCTATGATCAATATTGTTTCTTCTCCCGTTGGAGTTTGGATTGCACGATAACGTTGATTCTGGGGGAGGGGAGAGGGGGGATCAATATTATGAAACTATCAGTATTACGAAGCCACTATTGTTTGATGATCAATTCTAGGCCACAATATCAAGGTAAAATGTTGGAGGTCGTCGGAAGTCCTGTGTTGGCGTCCTGATGTGTGATGTTACACAGTGTTTGATGTTGTGCAGGTCTTCATCGTTAACCTTGTTAGGTGACTCCTTGGACACGGCCTTGACTTTATGAAACTGACAATCGGTGTAATCAAACATCGGAGAGGTCAAGTGCTAGAGGTCTCCCTTTCCCGGCTTTCGCGCGGCCCCGTTCCCAACCCCCTGTCATAACTCATTACTTAGACTCGCAAGTCACCATCAACATGTGTCACACCAGGCAGCGCAGGCGTTCATGTTCTTCCAAAGATGACTCTTTTCTGAGTTCTTAATACACGATGGTCCCGTTGATCATCTTCCATGCTGTCTAATAGCTTCTGGTGGAAGTGTAAAAGTGCACTTGATCCTTCAACGAAGCACAATGATCATTTGGAGGTGATATATTCTCATAGCTTTCAGGTCAACCCCCCCCCCCCCCCCCAAAAAAATAATCTAGCGCGTTGTCTGATTTCTTCGGCTATCCTATATCGCCTAGGAGACCATAGATACATTTATTTATATGTGTATCGGTGTTATTTCTGTGACTTCAGTGGGCTAATTTACTGACATTTCTGTATTGTACACCGTGTTAAATATGTAAAGACATTACATTCTTCAAGAATATATAACCATAAATGGGATACTTATAGACAGTATCCATTCCATTAAGGGGGTTGCGTGGTCTCGAGGTATGGTGTCCGCCTCGAGTGCTGGAGGTCCCGGGTTCAAGCTCCAGTGAGGACCGGGATTTTTTCACGTGGACTTCTAGTAAAAATTTTCCCTGGTCTCTGGGTAGTGTGATCAGACGCCCGTGTGTATTGTTGCGCACGTAAAATATCCCTTGGCAGTTGGAAATCGAAAAAGTGTAGCCTAACGGCGCTGCCCGGGTATTAAAAGGATTTTAAAGGATTTATTTCAGGATCCTTGCCGGTGCTACGGAGTTCGTGCACTGAGCTGAGTTTCTCCAGACTCAGGTTTGAGTTAGGAGGAGCACTTATGGGTTGCACCCGTGTGCCTTGATGTTGATCCGTCGACTAAACTAAACTAAATTAAACTAGTATCCATTCAGCAGAAATACACAAAAACTTGCATTCACACACTTACAAGGTCCCAAATATAGTCTAAGTAACCCAACCATCACACAACCTAATCATCCCAACTACAACATTACCTAATTACCCCAGCCATAACATAACCTAATTACCCCAACCATCATACAACCTAATTACCCCAACCATCAATGTCTGACAGCTTAGACAAAACAAGTGTCACCATAACCCCAGAAAGGAGTCAACGTCACCATATCTACGAAACCACAACACAACATATCATTGGTATGTGCGTTATCTCTATAATCAGACACAACACTGATATATTATAAATGTTATCAATTAAGGAGACACCGCATTCTTTATCCGCCCGCTAATTATCCGTCTAACTCTGGGGGTTTCGCCGCCTTCTGTGACCCAGGAGTAAAGAACTCAGTTTCACATTCCCGATACACTGGTTTCGAAGTACCAAACAGGCCATTTGGAAGCAGACCACTTTGCGGTGGCTTCCACAGTAGAACGAGCGTCGGTCGTTCCGATAGCAGTGGCAAACTACTGAAAGTAAAATTGCCTAGAAAATCACAAAGGGCCAAATAATTCTGGGGTTGATGGCGACGTCATGTAACGGGCCATGCAACTAAATAACCATCGTTCTGATCTAAGTGGGGTATTGGGTAACGCAATGACGAGCACGCTAGCTGTCCGAGCAGATACTCATGTTTACGAATCTTCTTTTTTAATTTAAACTGACGTAAACTCCTGGGTTTTCCCGGTCCGAAATGGGGACTAGGGAAGTAAAAGAGTCAGGCGGGGCATTGAACACATTCTAATTCTTCTATCGCCTGCTAATGAGTTGAGTGCGTGAAGCGACACTGTGAGGGATTTCATGTGGAGTGCCTTTACATCTGTCCGCAGTTGGTTGTGTCTTGAACTGCATATTCAGAAAAATGGCGGCCGCGGCATGCTGAGCAAACTGGGTTTGCCTTATACAGAAATGTGTGGCTACTGGTTTTCTAGTGACTGCCGCTTCCATCCGATGGACTGTATTTTTCGTGGCGGACTTATGCATAGTATACCTGTGTGGGTTGTTGGTTTGTCGAGAATCCTGTCTGTTCCACTTTTAAATATTGAGCACAACCCACTACTGGCAACGCCGATCGCATTCTGGTATGAACCTAAGGCCCATCCACGTCAATATGGAAGCACTATACTTGAGTTTCGCCCTCATTTGAGCTCGTCAGTAGTGCATATCCCTGACCGGATCCGGAAACAGTCCCGGATCACGCGTGTGAAGCGGGTGTGGTTTCACATGGAGCAGTGAGGAGCGTTTTGTGTGATATTCACTGGCACAGAAATGGAGCATTATGGGGCAAGCCTTTGCCGGGAAGTTGGAACCGCGACTAACTAATTCACTAACCTATCACTTAATGAGTGGCGACTGGGAGACTATGAAAATATATCGCCGGCACCATGTAGCCAATACGAGTCAAGGCGCCTAAAGAAATCCTGTGCTTTATCTGCTACTGCATTAACCTGTCCATGGGTCTGTGTTGTGTTGGATTATCACATTTTGTAGATCGAAGTGCACGGAAGAATCGGTTGTCAGTCTTACTCTCACATAGCAGGCGACGAGTCGAACCTTCACCCGACCGCGCTCGTTAACATTATCAGCGTAGACTCCTGAGATTGCAATAACGCAACCGCTTATTCTTTAACTCATCATCATAATCATGTGCCATGCCGACAAGCGTGGGCGGTCATGTTTCGCTATCTTACACGACTGCCAGAGTCGTGGATCAGCTCTGAGTTCTTGTCTCGACCATGCCACGTGGCCAGGCCAGCCAGGTATTTACTTTCTTTTACTGGACTATCGACTCCGTGGAGAAGGCATTACGGACGCAGTTCATACTCCCGCATACCACGTTCGAAACACAGCTGCGGGTGATTTGACAGCAAACCACCTTGCGTTGTTTTTGTGTGTGAAATGATACGGGTGCCGGTCGTTCAGAAAGCAGTGGCAAACTACTGATCGTAAACTTGCCTAGGAATATCGAACAGCCAAAAAATCCTGGGGCTGACTGCTACGTCCTGTAAAGGTTATGCAGCTAACCTTTGTAAACCTGGGCTATCAGAAATGCCAGCGTTATCTCGCCTGGTTCTTGGGTGATAGTACAAAACGGTGATGAGTTTATATTTATATCCGTGTTATCTTGTACCTAGTTTTACTAGTTTCACTGTTTTGTCATTTCAATTTTCAATTCAAAATTTCAATTTGATTTATTTCTCGCTGGACTTTAGACTCCTCGTGTGCTTTGCCGGATCGAGAAGACCTGATCATTTGGGGCCACATCGACTGAAGGATGTCATTCGCCGCGATCAGGCAAATTTTGAGCTATAGCCTACAATGGGTGACGTTGTGATATTCTAATATGATAATTTGGTTGCGTCTAGCGTGAGTCGCGCGGTCAAGTGGTTGCGCGTCCGCCTAACAAGCCAATAATCCGGAGTTCGAATCCGGGTCCAGTCAGGGATATGACGAGCTCAAACGAGAGCGAAACTCGAGTATAGTGCTTCCAATCTGACGCGGACAAGGCCCAAGGTTCGTACTGGAATACGATCAGAGTTGCCAGTAGTGGATTGTGCTCTATCTTCAAACCTCCAATCCCGAAACAAACAAATAAATTACTTAGTTTAATTGTGATAATACAAAGCGGTGATGAGTTAGTACTTACACCCGTGTTATCTTGTACCTAGTTTTACTTGTTTCATTGTCATAGTAAGGGAGTATTTTTAATGACTGTGCTGTGTTGGTCCAAGTTTTGTATTTACCTATTATGTTGCGTGAACTTTACAGAGTGTGAATACAACACTTAGACCGGCAGTATTTTCAAACTCTACACATTCGTTAAAAATACACCCTATACAAAGCGGTTATAAGTTAATAGTTAATATTTACACCTGTGTTATCTCTGTTTTTATCTTTTACCTAAATGTTGCGTGAATTTTTTTCCCAGGACGTTGCAGTCAACCCCCATGTCAAGTCTATGCAATATTAAAATCAGTACCTTCCCTCTGGAGTAAAATAGACAGGCCGAGAGATTGATCATGTGACATGGGCAACACTTGGTTTCTAAAATTCAGTCCAGGCTTTATGCTAAGAAGAGGTATAGTTGTTGTGCCTTTTTGAAGCACAATGTAACAAACTATAGTCTGTCTAGACGGAAAGTTGCCAGTCAGTCAGTCAGTCAGTCAGTCAGTCAGTCAGTCAGTCAGTCAGTTTGCCTTTGTTTTATGAACGAGAAGTCAAAGCTTAAGTCCAACTTAGTGCCAGCATAAGGGTTGAACCGCCCACCTCTACATCAGAACACAGGAAGTTAGAGACGTTTTATCTAGTTTTACTGATAGTATCGTGTTAGTACTCAGTGGCGATGAGTTCATGTTTACATCTGTATTATCAGTGTGAATGTAGATAAAATATAAATGAGATCAAAGATTTCAGCTTGAAGCGATGGATCGTTGTTGACCATTTATCGGTGGCGTGTAGGGTTTGACGTGTTATAACTTAGTTGTGAATATAGAAGAAGAAATAGGAGATGATGACGATGAAGGAAGAAGAAAGAAAGAAAGAAAGAAAGAAAGAAAGAAAGAAAGAAAGAAAGAAAGAAAGAAAGAAAGAGACAGACAGATAGACAGAGAAATATACGTATAGGTAGACAAGAAAGAAGGAAGGAAGGAAGTAAGGAAGGAAGGAAGGAAGGAAGAAAGGGAGGAAGGAAGGAAGGAAGGAAGGAAGGAAGATACAGACGAAAAGAGAGAGATATGTGGAGTTAGAGACGTAGAGAGGGAGGTGGGGAGAGAGAGAGAGAGAGAGAAGGATATAGAGGAGTAGAGAGATGTAAGGAACTGGGAGAAGATGTCGACCAAAGACCCCCCCCCCCCCCCTTTTTCTTCTTTTATAAGTTCTCTAGAGAAAATCAGCAATGACAGACAAACAAAGACATGCAAGTGTCCACAAATCACGAGAAATGAAAAGAACAGTTTACGGTAATCAATGAATATTCTCTCCTACTCTCCTTACCCGGCGGCTGTCAATGGAAAGCGAGTTTAAATTAAGTTAATTTGTGCGCTAATTCGGCATTAGATAGCGTTAATTTGCAGTTAACTGCCCCTTGGCAAATTGTTGATAATTGATGATCGATATTGTAATGAGACACGGAAATCTGTTACTAAAAATGTTGGAAGACAAGAACACGGACAAGAGAAGGAGAAGATACAATAGGAAAAAACTACATCAGGCAAGCCTTCATGGTGATTGGGGCACAGGTTTACGTTGAGCTGAAGATAGTTTATGAGTAACGGAGCCAGTGGAAGGATTTGATCACACTCCTTCAACACAGCCGGCTCTGTGGCGAAAGTGCAACGAATGTAATTCGTAATCCCGCATACCGTGTTCGAAACACAGTTGCGGGCGATTTGGAAGCAGGCCACCTTGCGTTGGTATTTCGATACAATGGTATGAGTGTCGGTCGTTCAGAAAGCAATGGCTAAGTACTGAACGTAAGCTTGCTCAGGAATCACAAACAGCCAACAATGCTGGGGTTGACTGCTACGTCCTGTAAAGGATACGCAACTAACTTGCTAACTTCATCACCAGTCTTCTGATTTATTGACCTAATAAATACATTAATTTTAATGGCTATTTGAAAGTTCAGCTGCACTTATGGATTAAAATAATAGAAGAGGGACATATTGGGCTGTGTCGTTCAGCTCATGAGTGCAGTTTTTACGGGGACTACTGGGGTGTGACCACTGGAGCTACGGAATTCGTGCCTTGTGCGAGGTTCTCGCCACCGCTGGGGTACGGAGTTCGTGCTTTCTGCGATGCTCTCGTCCACCGCTGCAGCTACAGAGTTCATGCTGTGTGGGATGCTCTCAGCAGGCGACTTTCCGTTCTGCGGAGTGAGACCCAGCCAAATGTGGCAAATCCCGGTGCAATTAAATCTACGAGGTTAGCGTGGCTGAATGGATAGAAACGTTCATTCTTAAATATCCAATGTTCTGATGCCGAGGTAACAGGTTCAACCCCTACACCGGACAGTTGGACTAAAATGTGAACTTCTCGTCCTTGACTTGGGGACGTAAATTACAAGTAACTCTGAAGCCGGAGTGGGTTCGCCTGATGGCGAGGGACACTTATGATAGGGAAAGCTAATCCACACGCAAAAATCAGTCCAGTGCATAAACATATGTATGGACTATGCTAAACTATGCTTGAGTTCAAAGCGAGCGAATGCCAAGCAAACAAAAATGTAAGTCGACCCTGTCGAGTTTAGTCCTGTAGATCAAGTTTAGAGGCTGGGTCCACCTGGGACTAACCACATGACATGCGGTTATGATTAAGGAACTAACCTAGAACTAACGACATGAAATGCAGTTATGATTAAGGAACTAACCCAGAACTAACGACAAGAAATGCAGTTATCATTAAGGAGTTCATACCTCCATCTGAATGCTGGACAGTTCGGCAATCTCCACGGGGCTCTTCACTTTGTTCGCCTGTATAATGTTGCTGTTGCTGGATCTGTTGGCGGTATTGCTGTTGTTGTTGTTATTGTTGTCATCTTTAAGATCGCTAAAATCGTGGTAGTTGTCATCGTCGCTGCTGTAAGCATTCTCGGAGCAGCTCATAACCAGGTCATCATGGGAGATATCTGTGTCGCTGGCCGAGGCTTGACTGTCTATGGAGCTACAGCTGGAACTGACCAGGCTGTCGTCAGACGCGTACGGCATGCTGGCGGCTGGGGTTCAAATCTGAAACTATTTGCAGAAATGGAAGAATATTAAAACTTATTAACTTTCTCTTCGGTAGATTAACTCTCTTTTTTATACATTAACTCTCCTTTTCGAACATTAACTCTCCCTTTCGAACATTAATTCTCTTTTAGTACAGTAACTCTCTTTTTAACACATTAACTCTCTCACCTTAGTACATTAACGCTCTCTTTAATACATTAACTATCTCTTTAGTACATTAATTCTCTCATCTTAGTACATTAACTCTCTCTCTTTAGTATGTTAACTCTCACTTTAGTACATCAACACGCCCTTCAGCACATTAACTCTCTTATTTAGTACATGAACACTCACTTTGGTACATTAACTCTCTTTCTTAGCACATTAACACTCTCTTTAGTACAGTAACTCTCGCTTTAGTACATTACCTCTCTTTGTAGTGCATAAACACTCCCTTTAGTACGTTAACACTATCTTAACCACATTAACTCTCTCTTTAATACATTGACTATAATTTTAGTAGAATTACTCTCTCTCTCTCTCTCTCTCTCTCTCTCTCTCTCTCTCTCTCTCTCTCTCTCTCTCTCTCTCTCTCTCTCTCTCTCTCTTTTATTAAATTTACACTCTTTTTAGTATATTATTTCTCTCTTTCGAACATTAACTCTCTTTTTAGTACATTAAATCTTGGTTTATTACATTAACTCTCTCTTTAGATCATTTAAAGAAATTATACATTTCTCTCTTAAGAAAGTTAAAAGTCTCTCTCATCCCGTCGACCAGGTCGAGCTAAAATAATACATGGATAAGCTAGGATAAGTTAAACTACCTCTTCTGTGAACTGGAAACAACCAGACAGAAAGTATATCTAAAACACTGAATTAAACTGAATTTCACGTTGTCTACGATAGCTAACAATAGCTCTGACATTACCAGCTTGAAGATGTAATTTAATTGTATAGTTGCAATCATAAAACAGAGTTGAACTACCTCATCTGTGAACTGGAAACAACAAGACAGAAAGTATATCCAACGTTGAATTTCACAATTAAATTTTACAACGGCTCTTACAGACATTAACCGCGTGACGATATAATCTAATTATGATGGTTGCAATGATAAAACAGAGTTAAACCTATCTCATCTGTGAACTGGAAATAACAAGACGGAAAGTACACCTAACGTTGAATTTCACGGCTACATTTGACAATAGCTCTTACATTAACTGTGGGACGATATAATTTCATTATAATAGTTGCAATGATAAAACAAAGTATTTGAACTCTGACCCTAGTACGCAGATAACCTAATACTATAAAAAAAAAATTATACGGCAGCTTATCTGTGCTAAATTGTTGCATCAAAAGTTGGTGTCTGCATGCCTTTCCTTTCACACGTGTGGAGATATCTTAATACGACACCTCCTATGTTGTATATAGGCCTTGAAGTGGTGGTATGGCTTGCGTGTTTTGTGACCCCCAAGAGCTATGCGGACGGTAGCGCAGCTGCTGGTAGGGTGCCCCATGTCGGACAGGTCAAGGGGTAAAGCGAAGACAAAGTGAGACACAAACCTGCTGCCTTGTAGGTAGACCGAGGACAGTCAGAGGTTAGGGGAAGTACACTCGATATAATGCTTGTCGAAGTCGGGTCTACTGAACCAAAGGCTTGAGGAAACAGGGTGTCGCGACTCTCTTGATGATGATGATAATGATAATTATGATGGTGATGATAATGGTGATGACAATGATAATATGATGATGATGATGGTGACGATGATAACGATGATAATTATGATGATGCTGATGATAACGATGATAATTATGTTGATGATGATAATGAAAATGATGATAATAACGATGATAAATATGATGATGCTGATAATAACGATAATAATTAAGATGATGATAATAATGATATCGATAATTATAATGATGGTGATGGTAATGGTGATGATGGCGATGACACTGATAATTATCATAATGATGATGATGATGATGATAATGATGATACTTATGGTGGCGATGATGATAACGATGATAATTGTGATGATGCTGATGATAACGATGATAATTATGATTTTGATGATAATGATGATGATGATGATGATGATGATGATGATGATGATGATGATGATGATGATGATGATGATGATGATGATGATACTTTTGATGACGATGATGATAACGATGATAATTATGATGATGATGATGATGATGATGATGATGATGATGATGATGATGATGATGATGATGATGATGATGATGATGATGATGATGATGATGATGATGATGATGATGATGATGATGGTGGTGGTGGTGGTGGTGGTGGTGGTGGTAGTGGTGGTGGTTGTGGCGGTGATGATGATGATAAAAATTATGATTTTGATGATGATGATGAAGATGACGACGATAATTATGATGATGATCATAAGATGACGATTATAATTATGATGATATTGATGATGAGATGATGATAATGATGACGACGATGATAATCATGATGATGATAAACATGGTGATGATGATGATGATGATGATGATGATGATGACGATGATGACGACGACGACGACGACGACGATAACTATGATGATGATGATGATGATGATGATGATGATGATGATGATGATGATGATGATACCGATGACGATGATATGTATGATGGTGATAAAGACGACGATGATAAGTATGATGATGATGATAAAGATGACGATGATAATTATAATGATGATAAGATGACGATGATAATTATGATGATGATAAGATGACGATGATAATTATAATGATGATAAAGATGACGATGATAATTATAATGATGATAAGATGACGATGATAATTATGATGATGGTGGTGATGATAATAATGATGATGGTGATGATGATGATCATTGTTATAATATGACACTGTATAATTATTGTTGTTGCTTTGTGTGTGTGTGTGTGTGTGTGTGTGTGTGTGTGTGTGTATTTTTCTTATTATTGTATATAATGTTCTATTTTCACTAGACTCTTTCTTTTTGTTGTATATAATGTGCTACTTTCACCAGACTCTTTCTTATTTGCTGTATATAATGTTCTACTTTCATTACTATTTTACAGGCACTTGTTAGTTTCTCTTGCAGTCCAGGGTGTTCGGAACATTTGTTTCAGAAATCACAAATCCATTCTAAGCTCTTCGTAATTTGTTTGTTCAGATTCGGAGATTCACTGCCAGCAGGCAGAACAAGTGCTTACAATGTTAACGTTGTCTAGTGTTTTATCTACTCTCTACTCTCTAATTCTTCTTCTTCTTCAGCGTTCCGAGCCATTGAGGTTCTTTGCTGCAAATGCAATCTGTCTCCATTCGTCTCTCTGGTGGACCTTCTCTTGCCAGTCGTTGATTCCAAGTGCTTGTAGGTCTGTACATGTATTATCTCTCCACCGCCTTCTTGGTCTACCTCGGGGCCTACGGTCATTTATTTCCTGAGTGTAAGCGAGTTTTGTTTCTCTATTATCTTCCATTCTTTCTATATGCCCCAGCCATTGTAGTCTATTAGCCTTCATGATACCAGTGATTAGCGGGGACTTAAACAAATCATAAATGTCTTTGTTACTTCTTCTTTTCCACTCTCCACTTTGTGTATCCCTAATGGGTCCAAAGATGCGTCTTAAAATTTTGTTCTCAAAGGTTTGTAACAAGGCTTCGTCTCCTTTCGTTGTACTCCAGGTTTCAGATCCATACAGCACAACTGGTCTGATCAGTGTTTTGTATATTGTGATTTTGGTGTTACGAGATAGCGCATTTGATTTTAGTAGATGTTGTAGTGCATAGTATATCTTATTTCCAGAGTTGATTCTAGATTCTAGTTCTGGTTCTCTACTTTCTAATACCAATTCTATTTCTGTGAGCGCCATACAATACATGTGATTTATTTACGAGCTGTTTTAATGGTGCAAAAGGGTTCTCCTATTGACATTCCTGTGTATTACGTTTACCACATTGGAACTGACCAATCGTTTCATTTCTTTAATATATATTTTAATATACTGGACACAGCTTCACGGTCTGACGTGTTTATGTGTTTATTATTTGACATATGCTGGTTTGATATAAAATTCTGAGTCGAATGCCGTGATCTTTCAAGCACGCTTAAAACATGTAAAGTAAATTAAACTACAGGACCCTAATACACGACTTAAGACGTCAATAAGATAGTCACTCGCCGTTCCAACTTCACGGCAAAGGGTCGCCCCATTATGCTAAGTTCCTGTGCCGGTGAATATCACATAAAATGCTCCTCACTGCCCCATATCAAAAAGTGGAACAGACAGCAGTCTCGACAAACCAACAGCCCGGATATATGGTGCTGGGTACATTTTATAGACATCGGCACTTTACAAGTGATGTGTTCAATATTAAGCCGGCCATCTTTGCTTCCCAAGATATTTCCTGTTACCCATTTGAAGCTGGTCAATTATACAAATCCGTCTCAACGTGGATTCGAACCCAAAACAACCCTGGCTAGGAGGTAAGCGTGTTAGCCACTGCGGCAACCGCTCCTCCCTTTATAGCAAGTAGATGAAAACCCCGCCGCGGAGCAATCACGATAGGAGGCTTCCGATCATCAGAAGTGATCTCCCCTCACGGAATGTTTCGACCTCTTTACCTTCTTGACACTTTCTGGACAAAGACTCTCAATCGTTTTTCTCCTGTCGTAATTTGGCCAAACCGCTTTCGAGATGTTAACGTATCTTTCCACATTATCACTGCACCTCAACTGACCGCGCGAAAGCCAGCTTTTCCCCCTGGTCCTTTACCTCCACCGCCATCTTGCCCTCCGTGGCTAGATATGACCCATTAGACGCCGTTGCTGCATAGTATAAATAAACCAGTGCAAACTCCTGGTGACATTTCAGACGCAAGTAGGTCGTTCAAATCAACTGGCCAGACAGCAAACAAAAGCTGGTTGCTCCCATGTTTAGCTAATTAACGACCTTCTCCGGGTAAGTTTACAGGTAATTATTAACCCCAGCCCATCACCTGAGAACAAACTTTCACGTGACGCTTTGTTCTTTCTTTACTGTGGGTCATGACACAATTAATCAGGTTAGTGGTATCATTGAGGAGCAGCTGGCCGTGTAGCCAGAATGTCATGTTATTATTCAGGAGACCCGGGTTCCAATCCTCGGTAAGGTGTGGATTGTTTTCTGTTGGGAGCAACTCTAACCTGCACAGTTCGCCGCGACTGCACTAGCAAGGAAGCCTTAATTCCTCGGGATCAATGCCCCCCCCCCCCCCCCCCGAATACTGATTGGCTAAAGCAATGCAGTGGTTAAACGTGTAAAGCAATTAAGAGGTTAAACAGTGTAAAGCAATTAAGAGGTTAAACAGTGTAAAGCTACAAAAACTACAAACCGAACTCAATCGCATAAGTACTTGGTGTGATGAAGCTGGGGCAATGGTCAACCCAACAAAGGCAACAGTGACTTGGTTCTCGTTGAATAATCATATTGTCAACAATCCAACACCAACTGTAATGCTGTGTTCAGAGACGGTGGAAAGAACGCAGGCAATGAATTACCTGGGGATACGGTTTGATCGAAGCCTTGCTTATAATGTGCACATAGACCAGGTGATAACAAAGGCCAAGCGGGGCTTGGCAGCGATGCGGGTGATGGCGGCAGCAAACTGTGAGCAGCGCCATCTATGTCTTCTGTACGAGGGGCTGGTCATGTCTGTTTTGGAGTATGCAATGGCAATCCTGACTCTCAGCCATAAGCAGATAGAAAGGATGGAAAGGATACAGAATGAAGCTATGCGCATTATTCTTGGATGTACAAGAGATACAGCATGCAGGGCGATGCGCTACCTTCTTGATTTTCCAACCATTGAAGAGAGAATGCAAGTTTGCAGGGCACGCGCCTACCTCAGAATTAACGCAAACACACAGCATCCACTGCATAGTGAAATTAGGAAGGTGAAGGGCAGCAGGTTAAAAAGAGGACGGTCGTGGATGGGTCAAGCCGAAGACATTCTTCAACAGGTGTGTTCACTTGAGGACTTAGAACCTGGCGAGGAGTGGGTGCAAGTGCCAACAGACTTCTGCACATCCTTTTCAGTTTGCATCCAACTAGATAGAAAATGCAGACAAGAAAATCCGGCTGCTGTGGAGGCTGAAGTACAAGCGTTGATTTTCGAGAATTCGCTAGACAGTGACGCGGTCATCTACACAGATGGGTCGGTCGTCCGACATGTGAGAAGCTCATGGGCCTTTACAGCTCGGGCCGGAGGGAGAATTGTGAAGGAGGACTCTGGTGCTTTCACTGAAACCACAAGTAGCCTGACCATGGAAGTCATGGCAGTAAGTAAAGCAATAACATGGCTCGAGACACAGACATTCACTAGGGCTTGTTTGCTTAGCGACTCAATGAACATGATCAAGAGGATAGAGGAGGGGTCGATCCGAAGAGAAAGGTTGCTGCCTCTGGAGCGGTCTCGGCTGGCAAAGATTAGTTTCATCTTCGTGCCAGGTCATGCGGGAGTACAAGGAAATGAGCGGGCTGACAAGCTCGCAGGTGAGGCTACTGTGGAGGGCGGACGCGCCATGGACCAGGCTGACATTCTGAATGCTCTACGAGAAGTGAGACTTTTGCAAGAACCAAGTGATGACTGTGAATCTACAACAATGGCCAGACTGCGAGAGCAGCAAATTAAAAGAGGGGTGGCCAAACAAGAACACTACGCAGGAAGCCAAAGAAGATTGATAAACCAACACAGAACTGGCGTCGTTAGCCGCTACACGCTGCGGGATTTGCTGAGGAGGGGATCCGAGCACTTATGGACTGAATGGTCCGATGTGCAACGAGGATGATCTGTCGACTAACTAACTAACAGTGTAAAGCAATTAAGAGGTTAAACAGTGTAAAGCAATTAAGAGGTTAAACAGTGTAAAGCAATTAAGAGGTTAAATAGTGTATAGCAGCTAAGGCACAACACCAACGAACGGGGATCAGCGTGGCCGAATGGATATATTTGTTTGTTTTGCATTGACTCGCTTTGAATTCAAGCGTAGAACATAGACGTCCTACAACTCCTAGTGCACATGACTGATTTTTGCACGTAGATTAGCTTTCCCTATTACCAGTGTCCCTTAACATCAGATGAACCCACCGCGACTTCTGAGGTACTTGTAATTTACGTCCCTAAGTCAGGACGAGAAGTCAACAGTTTAGTCCAACTGACCAGTGTATGAGTTGAACCCGCTACTTCAGCATTAGCACACCGGATGTGTAAGAACGAGCGCACTTATCCATTCGGCCAGGCTGCCCCCATTGTTAGAATGTAATAATAAGAGAATGCGTGACATCTCACCTGTGACAAGTGTAATCCGTTATGTGCTTTAATCTTCATACACAGCCAGCTGAATTCAAACTCTTGCAAAGTGAACAACCAATTTAGTTTAATTGAAACAATAGCAACTACAATCTCTAACATATGAGAACAATCCAGAAGTATCGTCACTTTGGCAATAAATTTCCATACTCGTATAAAATTGAAGGTATTTGAACGCCAACGGTGAAAGGTTTCACATTCTGGTTGATGCTGTGCGCAAGACAGTTTTATTAGAAAACCTGTGGCATTGGGGATAAGACGGAGGGTCGGACAGCCTTCGGTGTTAAGTTGATTTGGGGCCAAAGTTTGTCGTTTTTGAGTGTGTGCAGATCGGTGAACCGACCTTGTCGCGTGCTTTCGGGAGGAAGTTGGTCAGGGTGTACAAATGTGGCGTCCACGAGGTGATATAATTTGCTAATATTTATTGTTGGAATGTGTGCGCCCGCGAGAGTGTGTGTATGTGAGTTTGTGTGTATGCTTTTAAAAACATAAAAAAACAGACTCAAGTTCAAATGAGACAGAGCCATGGTAATGCAGTGGCTATCACGCTTGTCTAACGGCGTGGAAGTTATGCGTTCGAATCTCCTTCAAGGATTTATTTTAACTGACCTACGCTACCAGATAGAACCGGTTTATGATTGTCTCTAGGAAATAAAGGCGATCGGCATTATAATGACCAAATTACCCACAGAATGACCATCTCTCAGACGAAAATAGGGTCTCTTGTGAAGCTGCTCAAGAAAGAGCATCTACAGCAGTAGTTCCCAAGCTTTTCAAGCAGAGGGCCACATCTACTATTTTCAATAGTTAAGCGGGCCATAACGTTATAAAATTATAAAAGTCGTGCAATATCATTCTTAAATTTCTTAACTTTCGTCAACAAAATTCTAAAACAAAATTCTAAAGGCAGTCAGTGTCGGTAATACACTGCTGTCATGTTTTGGTTTAAAATTAAAAGTTCATTTAACAATAAATTTTTAATCAGTTTCGAAAATCGCTATTAATGTAAGTAATTTACAATTTTAACTGTTCCTAATAACCAGTTACTTAAGTTCATATATCAGTTTATCAATGTCTGGGCACAAATCTATCGTGACCAAAGTCATAAGCGCAGCTAGGTTACTGTCGGTGAGTCTTGAACGTTGCTTGTTTTTTTTATTACAGTAATTGCGGAAAATGACTGCTAGCATCTGTAAGTCGAACCAAAACGACAAATGTATCTCTGGGTGAATGGACGCAAGTGTTCAAATTGTTCGCCAGGCAATAGTCGCCAGGATGAAATCATATGATCACCCCGGGAAGGTTAACCCGGTCAACAAATGCCCGCAGAAGCCGGATGTGTCGGCCTAACGGCGCAAGAACGCAGCTCTGCTGTAAACAGGCACAACGCAATCACATCCGGAAAAAAACTCCGGATGAACGAAGAAGAAGAAGAAGAAAATCATATGATCAGCTGAAGGTGAAGCAGGCAGCTCCAGAAATTTACATCTCAGTGCAGAATTGCATTTCAAATCATTTACTTCGTGCTGAAGGTTTTGTTGAACTGAACATGCGCATTCGATAATATCTGAGCATAACAACAACGAGCACGGTAAATTATCGCACGCTGGCGGGGCGCTCCGAGTACATTTTTGAAACTATTAAAATATATTATATTAAATAACTAGGCTTCGCGTGCCACTTTCTGACAGCTGGCGGGCCGTGGTTTGGGAACCTCTGATCTACAGGATTCCGAAAGTTACAGAGTAATATTGTTGCTATCAGTTTCTGGATCAGTTTGTAGAGATTAAATGATTCACTGCCAAATGTGATCTCCCATTTGGACAGAAGGAAGGTATATCGCAAAACTAGGGTAATTGTGTTACTTGTTTTGTGTCGTGATATTTTCCGCAATTTTAATGCCCGATGAACGGAAATTTGCATTATAAAAATTGTTCATTTGATTGTATAACATGTTTGGTCCAAACGTACTTTTTTCAGTGAACAGATTCAGTGCCAAAGAAAAAGTAGAACCAAACAAACATGGATGACGGGAAATGGGAAGTAGGGGTGTGTCACAGTTATGACATGAAAGTTGTTAATATGGTAGCAGACATGTCGTATTATAACGCAATTCAACATTTCGGAGATATATAATTCCATGGCAGATGCGGAAAGCCGCTTAAGACAATTAAACATCCCATGGCAATTAATCATTTAAGAGTCGGTATTAAAGAGGATGACGAGGGATGAGCAGGCGGGCTTTCCGTCAAACTGGCCTTGAACTGACAGGACTCTCACATTACGTATGCACATCGAGCAGACCACTTTATACTGGGTGGGCAGATTGTGACAAGTGTGGGATGGTTGTTCCTCTCTGCGTGGTCTAGGGATCTTAGTTTGAAGTGATGTACTTGGATGTTGCTGATATGTAACAGTTAGTCGTTAGTTGCGGTTCCAACTTCACGGCAAAGGGTCACCCCATAATGCTTCTTTCGTGTGTCATTGAATATCCCACAAAACATTCCACACTGCCACATGTGAAAAGTGGAACAGACAGCAGTTACGGAAAACCAACAGCACGCACAGGCATACATGCATGAGGCCACAGCCAGAATGCCAACACAACAGTCCGCCACTAAAATTACAGTTCATCGCCAAAGGAAGTGGCAGCCACTAGCACTTGCACATGCATTACTGCATAAAACAAAACTAGCTAGTTCAGTAACCGGCAGTCCGCCATTTTTTGAACATGTAGTTCACAATACAAACAACCGTGGACAGATGTAACAGCATGTGATCGTAACTTGAACGATGGCTCAGTGTGACAAACAACATAAGCAGCTAATCTAACACACATGGTAGTTATATAGAGACGACAGAAGACGCGAAATTGCAGATGATGTTCTATTTTATTTGAAGTAACACTCAATGCTTCCATGCCACACCCGGGGATAGGTGCGAACAGCCACCATGTGTCACATTCTAGCAAGATTCACATTTGTCAAGCTTAATACCCCCCCCCCCCCCCTCCCCAACAAAAAAAAAATGCAACTGTTGGACTTCTCAGTCATCACAATGTGATAGTTAAGCTGTGAAAGTTGTACTGCGGTCTGTACCTCGTTCCGTTGTTGTACAATGCTGTCTTTCAAGGTTTGTGAAACTGTCGTTGATCGGGTCATTTTGTTGTCTACAGGTTTTAATAGTGATTGTACGAGGCTGAGTAAACAATTACAATTTTTTATTCAGCTTCGTGCAATCACTATTAAAACTTGTAGACAACAAAATGACCCGATCAACGACAGTAGTTGGCTGTAGAATTTATATGAATCAAATGTTAGAAAAGATAAAAACATAATTGCTTGGACATCGTGTTAGCTCGCTACGAACTCTAGCGTGGTCCATACACGGGCCACTGCTTCCAGTGCACTTGACTTATTTTTGCGTGTGGATTAGTTTTCCCTTATATAAGTGTCCCTCGCCATCAGGCGAACCCACTTGTAATTTACGCCCCTAAGTCAAGGACAAGAAGTTCACATTTTAGTCCAGCTGATAATAACTGTGCCTGTCAATAAACTTTGTTTATCTGTCAACAAGCTTTCGTATTCATTCATTAAAACTGTTTTAGCTGGTTCCGTGGTGCAGGGATTACGAGCGCAGATCGTAATCTCGCATAGCCGCGTTCGAAACACAGCTGTGTTTTTTTTATGAAATGGTATTGATGCCGGTCGTTCAGAAAGCAATGGCAAACTACTGAACGTAAACGTGCCCAGGAATCACGATCAGCCAAAATAAATGCTGTTGTTGCCTGACTGCTACGTCTTGTAAAGGACATGGAACTAACAATTTTTTAGGGTCCACAAATGCGCATATATCGTCTCTTCTTCATTGGAAATGAATCTCCGTCCTGCAAGAGCTGCTTTTACGGAACCAAACAGGCGAAAGTCCGATGGAGCAAGAATCAGGACAATAGTAAGTATGCTTTAGCTCTTCAAAAACAAAGTGTTTGCAGAGTGTTAACATTGTGGACAGAAGTGGACAGACTTGCTTTCTCATATACTATCACAACGCTGTGAATAGCAGTCCCCTGAATCTAATCCCAAGTTTATGCTTTAACTCTTCAGCGAGCATCTCACTTTAACCAGCACTGTTGATTGATGACGTCTTCCTGATGATGTTCAAATACTGGACCTTGCGATTGCCATAAAACTGTAAGCAGCAATTTTCTAGCTGTTGGGTGATGAAATACACTGCATCCAACAGAAGTAAACCGGTGTGTTGATAATTGGTGATATATGAATGCCACCTCCGCAGATGGATGCCACCAACTATGCAGCCGCTACGTGTCACAATGTAGCAATAGTCACAAGTCTACTCTGTACAGGTTGAAGTTGTCATACAGTAATCATTTTTTTTTAAAATTGCATATCCTTTACAGGACATCGATGTCAACACCAGCATTTTACCGCTGTTGTTGATTTCTTGGCAAGATTACGCTCAGTTGTTTGCTATTGCTTTCTGAGCGGCCGACCCATTTATCCCGTAGGTCACCAACACGACGAGAACCACTACCAGTTCTCGCGCGCTGCGTGGACCTACGTGAATAAACGGGATTACGGAGAAAGTCGTTTAACGCCTAGGCCAGGGAGACCGGCTACAACAATCATTAGATATTTAATAAAATTCGCACTCGTCACTCTCTCATGCGGTGACGACACTTCACACCGGACACTTCCTTTGGATAGTTATTGAGGTTGGTTAACCGGCTGAAGTGCTAATCTTGGAGAAATCATCATCATCATCATCATCATCATCATCATCATCATCATCATCATCATCATCATCATCATCATCGTCATTATCATCATCATCATCATCTTCATCATTATCATTGTCCACTTTTGCCGTCAAGCATAGCTGGGCGGAATAGTTGGTGCTCCGGTACCCTATGGGTGGCACTGGATAGTGTCATTCGATGTGATTGTACAATGTCTTCGACGTTGTCCATCTATTTTTTTTTTCTCGGGCGTCCTCTTGCTCTCGAAGAAGATCTTCTTTGATGTAAGGCCAGAACTGGTAGTTGATGGTGTTGCATTCCAACGAGATGGCCAAACTATTTGATCTTCTGCCTTTCAATATATATATGGGAGTTCTCCCTCCCCCCACCCACCCCCGCCCATCGGGCATAACTGGGTATGCGGAATGGCCAACTACAACACTCGCCATAGCGCCGGCTTGAGTTCACTGCTAATTCACCCTTCACCGTTCGCCCACATGGGAGTTCTCCCCCCACCCACCCACCCCCGCCCATCGGGCATCTTAGCCAATCCTTGTTACCCATCGACCCGTTGTCTCCACATTCATCTAGCGGCTAGCGCTTCAGACACATTTCGCCGAGACAGGATTCAGCTGGGTAACCTCTGTATTGTCTATGTAGTGATTGTTTTATTAGTTTGGTGTCTGTGTTGTTTTGTTCTGTGCTGACGAAGGCTTTAGCCGCAACGTTCATTTTGTTTCTTGTAATCGTGTTCTAGTAAAGCTCACAATCTACTTATCGTATTTTGGTAATTCTTTCAATATATGTGACACAAGGTGTTGATCTAACTGTATGTCTGATAACATCATGTTTTATTCAGTTCACTACACGTGAACTTTTAGACGACCAATGTCTCTCTGATAACATCATTTCTTATTCGGTCTCAGACAGTTAAGTTGGAGAAATATTGTCATAACTACACGTGCACTTTTAGACGACCAATGTCTCTCTGATAACATCATTTCTTATTCGGTCTCAGACAGTTAGGTTGGAGAAATATTGACATGAATACACGTGCACTCTTACAGAGACGATCACTGGGTTTGAAGACTGGACATAACTGCTTCTTCTACTGCCTCAATCAACGTTTCCTGTGCGTCTACCCCGGCATGGGTCATGAAGAGAATGGTTCGCTTGGGGTTTTCACCGGTGCCCGAGGGTTTGTCTCGAAGGTTGTCCCAGTCGACCACATTTTCTCGCACAGTTCAGTGAAGTCAGAGCAGTATACAAAATTTCATGAAGTAGCATACAAATTCAATACGAAATCATTGCATAAATTTAATGACGATTTAATATATACATAATATTGTATAATATAATAATAAATACGCCGGTCTCCCTGGCTTAGGGGTTAGCGACTTTCTCCGTAATCCCGTATATTCTCGTGAGTAACGCGGCTGCGCGAGATTCGGTTGCGGATCGCGCCGGTTGATTACTTACGAGGGTATGTGAGCCTGTCGCTCAGAAAGCAATGGCAAACTACTGAGCGTAATCTTGCCTAGTACATCAACAGCAGCTGAAAAATTCTGGTGTTGACTTCAACGTCCTGTAAGGGATATGCTATAACAAAAAAATAATATTTAAATAAATAACATGCAATTCCAATACGCAACAACATATACATTTTAGCACGATTAATATATACATAATATTTCATTATATAGTAAGCAATTTCAATACACCATCATTATATAATTTGTATCTCGGTTTTATATACACATAGCATTATATGAAATAGTATGGACTTTCAATATGATAAAAAAAAAAAACACACACACACACACACGCACGCACGCACGCACGCACGCACACGCAGTTATAACATAGTTTTATGTAACATCAAATGTAAAATAGTTAAATTAGCTCAAATTTTAGTTTATTTAAACCTCTAAATCATTAGTTTTATTCAAATGCTCTAAATTAATGGTCTTATTCAAAGCTCTAAATTATTGGTTTTATTCAAAACTCTAAATTATTGGTCTTATTCAAAGCTCTAAATTAATGGTTTTATTCAAACCTCTAAATTATTTGTTTTATTCAAAGCTCTAAATTAATGATTTTATTCAAAGCTCAAAATAAATGGTTTTATTCAAAGCTCTAAATTAATGGTTTTATTCAAAGCTCTAAATTAATGGTTTTATTCAAAGCTCTAAATTAATGGTTTTATATAACACTCTAAATTAATGGTTTTATTCAAAGCTCTAAAATAATGGTTTAGTGAAAATAACAAAATTAATGGTTCTATTCAAAGATGTAAAATTAATGGTTTTTATTACAGTTCTAAATTAATGGAGTTATTCAAAGCTCTGTATCAATAGGTTTAGTCAAAGCTCAAAATTAATGGTTTTATACAAAGCCGTTACACAAAGACGTTAATGGCTGTCTTAGGGCATCCTCGTCCGGTAGGGACAGTCATGAGCCACAGGTGACACCAGACCGTCATCCAGCTACTGATGGCAAAATCATAACTAAAATAAATAAATTTAGAGTAGGAACATGGAATGTTAGGACATTAAATAAGCTAGGAAAGTTGACCAATGTTCTAAGAGAGATGGATAGCATGAAAATGAATATACTAGGCGTTAGTGAGATGAGATGGAAGGGATCGGGCAAAATTATAGCTGACAATCACACAATAATTTATTCTGGAGGGGATACACATGAAAAAGGTGTAGGAATAATATTAGACGAAGTTAGTTAGTTAGTTAGTTAGTCGACAGATCATCCTCGTTGCACATCGGATCATTCAGTCCATAAGTGCTCGGATCCCCTCCTCAGCAAATCCCGCAGCGTGTAGCGGCTAACGACGCCAGTTCTGTGTTGGTTTATCAATCTTCTTTGGCTTCCTGCGTAGTGTTCTTGTTTGGCCACCCCTCTTTTAATTTGCTGCTCTCGCAGTCTGGCCATTGTTGTAGATTCACAGTCATCACTTGGTTCTTGCAAAAGTCTCACTTCTCGTAGAGCATTCAGAATGTCAGCCTGGTCCATGGCGCGTCCGCCCTCCACAGTAGCCTCACCTGCGAGCTTGTCAGCCCGCTCATTTCCTTGTACTCCCGCATGACCTGGCACGAAGATGAAACTAATCTTTGCCAGCCGAGACCGCTCCAGAGGCAGCAACCATTCTCTTCGGATCGACCCCTCCTCTATCCTCTTGATCATGTTCATTGAGTCGCTAAGGAAACAAGCCCTAGTGAATGTCTGTGTCTCGAGCCATGTTATTGCTTTACTTACTGCCATGACTTCCATGGTCAGGCTACTTGTGGTTTCAGTGAAAGCACCAGAGTCCTCCTTCACAATTCTCCCTCCGGCCCGAGCTGTAAAGGCCCATGAGCTTCTCACATGTCGGACGACCGACCCATCTGTGTAGATGACCGCGTCACTGTTTAGCGAATTCTCGAAAATCAACGCTTGTACTTCAGCCTCCACAGCAGCCGGATTTTCTTGTCTGCATTTTCTATCTAGTTGGATGCAAACTGAAAAGGATGTGCAGAAGTCTGTTGGCACTTGCACCCACTCCTCGCCAGGTTCTAAGTCCTCAAGTGAACACACCTGTTGAAGAATGTCTTCGGCTTGACCCATCCACGACCGTCCTCTTTTTAACCTGCTGCCCTTCACCTTCCTAATTTCACTATGCAGTGGATGCTGTGTGTTTGCGTTAATTCTGAGGTAGGCGCGTGCCCTGCAAACTTGCATTCTCTCTTCAATGGTTGGAAAATCAAGAAGGTAGCGCATCGCCCTGCATGCTGTATCTCTTGTACATCCAAGAATAATGCGCATAGCTTCATTCTGTATCCTTTCCATCCTTTCTATCTGCTTATGGCTGAGAGTCAGGATTGCCATTGCATACTCCAAAACAGACATGACCAGCCCCTCGTACAGAAGACATAGATGGCGCTGCTCACAGTTTGCTGCCGCCATCACCCGCATCGCTGCCAAGCCCCGCTTGGCCTTTGTTATCACCTAGTCTATGTGCACATTATAAGCAAGGCTTCGATCAAACCGTATCCCCAGGTAATTCATTGCCTGCGTTCTTTCCACCGTCTCTGAACACAGCATTACAGTTGGTGTTGGATTGTTGACAATATGATTATTCAACGAGAACCAAGTCACTGTTGCCTTTGTTGGGTTGACCATTGCCCCAGCTTCATCACACCAAGTACTTATGCGATTGAGTTCGGTTTGTAGTTCCACAGCAACCTCCTCTCTATCCTTACCCTGACGATACACTAAAACATCATCGGCATATGACAATGTCCTGCCAGGTCCAGTGATCTGCTCACTGGTGATTCTCACTGTGTAGACGTTGAACAGTACCGGAGATAATGGTGATCCCTGTGGTAGGCCAGGATATATTGTTGTTGGTTCCGAAGTCCAACTGCCACATCTAAAAACTACTTTCCGTTGGAAGAGGGCTGCAGCGATCCAACTAAGGAGGAATGGACTTACGTTTAGTTCAAGAAGCTGAAACATTAAAAAATCCAGTGGTACTCTGTTGTATGCGTCCTCAAGATCAATCGCTGCAGCAACAGTTTCAGTGCCTGAGTGGAAACCTTCATAGACATCATGGGAAAAGACTGCTGCATTGGTCCAGGTTTCTCTTTTTGGACGGTACCCACCCGAATATTAGACGAAAAAACAGCCAAGTCAATTAATGGATACTGGTGTATTTCAGATAGAGTTATTATGGTAAAAATCAAAGGCAAACCAATAGACATAAATATTATACAAGTATATGCACCAACAGCAAGCAGTAGTGAGGAAGAAATACAACACTTTTACGACGAAATAGAAATGGCGATGGCTCAAATTGGATGACAAGAAATAAAAATAATACTTGGTGATTTTAATGCAAAAGTAGGAAAGGGAAAAATGGAGGATGTAGTGGGGAATTATGGTTTAGGTACAAGAAATGAAAGAGGGGAAAAGCTAATAGAATGGGCAAATATCAATGAGATGATAATTGGAAACACATGGTTTAAACACCATAAAAAGACGACTGTACACATGGATAAGCCCTGATAAGAAAATACGCAACCAAATTGACTACATACTAATTAATAAAAGATTTAGAAATGCTTTAATTAATGTAAAGACAATGCCTGGTGCTGACTGTAATAGTGATCATGTACCACTATGTGGACAAATAAAAGTAAGATTAAAGAGAGGGAAAAAAATTGTTAAGAACATGAGACTTAATAAAGAGGTTCTGAAAATAGATAAAGAAATGCAAGAACAATACAGAGTGACTGTGAAAAATAGGTACAATGCAATAACTAAAATACAGAGTATAGATGAACAATGGGAAATGTTAAGGGACTCCATTCATCAAACTAGCAAAGAAGTATTACCGGAGAGAGGCAAAATAGGTAAGAAAAAATGGATGAATGAAGATATCTTAAAACTGATGGACAAAAGAAAACAGAGTAAAAATGACAAACAAGAATACGCTAAGATAAATAAAGAAATAAAAGATAAATGTGGGAAGGCTAAAGAAAGTTGGTTAAACGAGCAATGCAAACAAATTGAATTAAATTCCATTAAAGATACAAAAAATATGCACAGACAAATCAGTGAGCTTACAGGAAGAAAAATAAGAATAAATACAGGGTGTTTGAAATCAAAAACAGGAAAGATAATATTAGAGGAAGATGCTATAATGAAGAGGTGGAATGAGTATATAAGAGAATTATATGAAGGAGAAAGGGGAGAATTAACAGAAGATAGTAACTTAGAAGGTCCACCTATTCTGAAAGAAGAAGTCGCTGACGCTATGAAACGTATGAAGAAAGGAAAAACAGCTGGGCCAGATGAAATCACAATAGAAGAATTAGAAGTATTGGGAGAATTTGGAGTAGATATATTAACCAAAATGTTGAATGATATTTACAGCAGTGGATATTTACCCAGTGATATGTTGAAATCTGTATTTATAGCTATACCAAAAAGACCAGGAGCAATTGATTGTGAAGATTTTCGTACAATTAACCTTATAAACCATATCACTAAGCTTCTACTCAGAATCATAATGAGAAGAATCAAAAAGAAAATAAAAATGGAAATTAGTGAAGAACAGTATGGATTTGTGGAAGGAAAGGGCACAAACAATGCAATTTATACATTACGGACACTAATAGAAAGGTCAATAGAGAAACAGAGAGACGTATATTTGTGCTTCATAGATTATACTAAGGCATTTGATAAAGTAAAACATGATGAACTGATTAAAATGTTGGAAGATATCAACATTGATGGAAAAGATTTAAGAATAATAAAGAATGTTTACTGGAACCAAGTAGCAGCAATTAAAATGGGAAATAAAGAGGGTAGTTACGAACAGATAAAGCTAGGAGTACGACAAGGGTGTGTCTTGTCACCAGATCTTTTCTCCCTGTATAGCGAAGTAATAATGAGAGAGATCAAAGAGATGACAGGAATACTAGTTGGAGGTTATAATATAAATAATATACGCTATGCAGATGACACAGTATTGGTGGCGGATAATTCAACAGACCTACAACAATTATTAGACGTTGTAGTAACAGAGAGTGCAAGGAAAGGACTCTCCTTGAATATCAAGAAAACAGTAACAATGGTAATATCAAAGAAAATGGTGACACCAAAATGTGACATAGAAATAGAAGGGAAAATCCTTAACCAAGTTGATAATTTTAGATACCTAGGGGCATTTATAACATCAGATGGAAGATGTACAACAGAGATTAGGAGTAGAATAGGGCAGGCAAAAGCCGCTTTTCAGAAAATGAAGAGTATCTTATGCAATAAGTCACTATCACTGAATGTAAGAAAGAGAGTGCTGAAATGCTATGTAGAACCAGTTTTGCTGTATGGCAGTGAATCTTGGAACGTAAATGAACAAATTAAGAAGAAATTAGAAGCAACAGAGATGTGGTTCCTGAGACGAATGTTGCGAATTCCTTGGACTGCCAGAGTAACTAACGACGACTGCCTGAAACAGGCTAATGAAACTAGAACATTATATACAACAATAAGACAGAGACAAACATCTTTCTTCGGTCACGTGATGAGAAGAGAGGCATTGGAGAACATCGTAACAACTGGAAAGATCGAGGGGAAGAGAGGCAGAGGTAGACCAAGAGAAGTGATGCTGGATGGATTGAGACGGTGGCATGGAGGAATATCAGCACCAGAGTTGATCCAGAAAACCAAAGACCGAGATCTATGGAGAGCCATGAACGCCTACGCCAGCCGGCACGGCACTTGATGATGATGATACAAAGCTCTAAATTAATGGTTTTATTCAAAATCCTAAATTAAAGGTTTTATTCAAAACTCAAAATTAATTGTTTTATTCAAAACACTGAATTAACGGGTTTATAAAAACATTAACAGTTTTATACAAAACTTTAAATGAAAGGAATTACAAGAGGAAGAGGCACATCAGTGTATTCGTACACCTTTCTGGTTTGGAACAAGTATACAGTTGGTATCAGAATTCAAAACTGATAAAGTCTCTTATCTACAGCTAATCAACAAAGCCTATGGAAAACCCAGATTATATCCTGACTGGCACCTTGACAAACAATAGTGTATAAAATAGAAGTTATACTTCTTCATAGCACACAGCCTAGGTTTAATTCAGAGACAATGTATTGCCCATGTAGCATGATACCCCTCTCGTCATGCCTAGTTGTCTCCAGAGGAAAGGTAACACCAGTACGTCTTCTACTCTAGAACATGGTGTAACACTTCCAATCGAGACTTGCCCTTCTGCACTAGAGACACCCTCCAACTAATAGATCGCCATATGCTTGACCAACTAGCAGACAGAGACCACAGACTACCGACACTTGTGATGGATGTGGAGTATGTGTTCCACAGGACCAGCATCTATTGTTTCGTTGGAGTTACGAAGGAACTGATTGTAAAGATGTGCTTTTCTAAGAGACAAGTACTGTGATCACATAAAAACACGACATAGCAAGATGGTGAAGACTCTAAATAAAGCAATACTGCCGGCAGCCAGCGAGTCCATTCCAAGAGGTGCAAGGACAAACGATTCTTGACTGAAGAACTGCAAACTTCTGGAGAACAAAGTTGAAGATGCCAGCAACATAGCAGAGTGAGAGGAAATACACACACGAAGAGAATATCTTGCTGAACGCAATCTCAGTAAAATGCGAATAATAATAAGAGATTGTTGGAGAGGGGATAAAACCCAGAAAACCTTAACTTTGAAAGGGATGAAAACACTATGACAATTAATGAAAGCCGTGAATAAGGAAGTACCCAGTAGCAAACAAATAAAAATTAAACAAAGAAATGTCTTGCTTGCAGGGATAAAACTGCAAATGCACTGATAGAATACTATGCTGTGATACCACAACAGACCAGGAAAAACAATCGAATAGCAACCAACTCGTCAAAATAAAATAGAGATAGCAGCAGAATCTATGACCGAAATTGTAAAAACTGAAGAAATTGACCAGACAATCAGTGCTGTAAAAGTTAATTTACAAAGGCAATAGAGTCAAACATTACAGCTGGAATAGAACAATAGTTTCCCACAGGCATGAAAGGAAGCCAAAGAGAAGTGAAAACTCTCTCAGAACCAAATGGTTATCGACCTATCAGTCTACTTAATTATGTAGGAAAGTTAATGAAACGCATTCTCAATGGCAGGCAAATAAGGCAGCTGGAAGAAAAAGACATCTTAACTCCATACCAAGCGGGATTGAGAAAGTGCAGATGCAGATAAGATCAAATAACCTACATAGCTCAGGAAATAAAGGATGCTTCCAAGAGGAAAAGCATACATTAGCGGTCTGGATAGATTTAGAAAAAGAAGTCGATAAAGTATGGAAGGAAGGACGGAAAGTAAACCTGCAAAACATGCAGGTGTATGGGAATATGTACTTGTGGATCAAACACCGCCTTGAGAACAGAACTGCCAGGACAAAAGAACACGGACAAACCAGCAAAAAGATTATGTTGGTGCAAGGTGTCCCCCAGGCCGGAGTCCTTTTACCAACATTATTCCTAGCATATATGAGTAACATTGCACTCTCCCCCCCCACCCCCCCCCCCCCCCCCCCCCCCGGTCAAGCCAGAGTACACACCTCCTTCCTTGCAGACAACCTAACTATATGGACATCTGAAGAATATATTAGTACAGCTAACAACTGGATGTAGCGAACCTTGTTATCTTTAGAGTAGTGGTCAACAAACATGGCTAATGAAGATAAGCAAGGAGAAAACAACAGACACGGTGTTCTGCCTCTCAAATAAAACCCAGCACCCTAAGCTATTGTTGAATTGAACAACTGTGCATCAGGAACACCCTAACTATTATACATAGGTATCACTTTTCATTGACGCTCGAGATGGAAGACACGGTTAGTTGCATGTCCTTTACAGGACGTCAAATCAGCCCCAGCATTGTTGGCTGTTTGTGATTTTCTAGGCAATTTTTACGTTCAGTAGTTCACCATTGATTTCTGAAAGGCCGACGCTCATACCATATGAATCAACCCAATGCGGTCTGCTTCCTAATCGTCTAAGGCAGATTTCGAACCATCGACTCGTGTACAGGAGAATTGTGATCCGCCTTCACTACCCCTTAGTCACGGCGCTAGCATTTGTGGAAGACAGGCTAAAATTGCAATCACGAAACAGCTTGATGGTATAATGCGAGGAGCAGAGGAGAAAGCACCAAAACCTCCCGCATGACTTCATCTGCAAACCTCTGATCCCACAATTGTTCTTTCAAGGACCGAAACTAGTGACATTCTTATGGCCCTAAGTCTTAACTGCATGCTGGGTGTTTCGAGACCTCAAATGTAAGAGCACGCAGTGCATCCACTGTATGCGCAGATGTATGAGGGTGGGCGTTGTCGTGCAGTATAATACTCCGCTTGAGAGAAGCCGCCGGTGTTTCGATCGTGTCACGGGCTTTAGTTTGTTCACTAGCATTTCACTGTATCGAGAACTAGTCGCAGTTTCACACCTTTCATGGGAATGCAGCAATATAGGGCTGGTTATCCCCCAAAAATTGTCAACATGACTTTCCCAGCATATGTCTACGTCGTGAATTTCTCTTTCATTTTTAAATCTTACTACCCATTCATACACTAACTCTGGCTCAAGTAACTGTCTCCATATCGAACTATAATTCTTCTGTAGATTTAACGATCTCTACATGGAGTACTGCTTAATAGCCAGCTTGTGTCCTGAAATAAGATGTTCCGTTGCCTTCACTCTTCCATGCACTGTATACTCACATTTGCATTACTTAATGACTCCCAATGGTACATACTGGATGAGCGAGGCCAGTACTGGAATATGGCATTGCAGCTTCGGCTACAGCAACAAAGTCAAACTAACAAATAAATAAAGTCCAACATCAGGGAAAGCACATCATAACCGGAGGCTTGAAGACAGCGTCTACTAACAGACTGGAAAAGATCACATGTGATATGGAACTGGTAAAATGAAGGCTACACATTTTCTGCATGAGTGTCCAACATGTGCGGAACAGAGAAAATTATCTGATGACAACGTTAATTGCATATCCTTTACAGGACGTTGCATTCAACCCCAGTATTTTTGGACTGTTTGTAATGTCTTGGCATGTTTACGTTCATTACTTTGCCATTGCTTTCTGAACTACTGGCACATATACCATTGTATGAAAACCAACGCAAGGCGGTCTGCTACCTAATCGCCCGCAGCTGTGTTTCGAACGCAGTATGCGGGATTTCGAATTGCGTCCGTGACCCCTTCGCCGCAGAGGGCAAACTATAAGGAAATGTTAACAGGAAAGTGTACGAAGTAGATGAGGAAGAGGTGAAATAAACCGACGCACTCTGGTTAGAGCACAAAATGAAAACCTGATGGTAGTATAACTTAACGCACGAAATAGACAGAAGCTTAGACAGATCTTCTTCTTCTGCTTCTTCTTCTACTGCTTTTGACGCGAAGCGTCGCAGGGAGAAAGCAGGTGCAATTTTCCAACCAACCATTCAACCAATACATCATTTAACCAATCAATCACCCAACCAATCAATCATCCAATCAACGTTACAACCAACAATCTTCCAGTCAATCATACAACCAAACAATCATTCAATGAACCAATCGCCATGTTAACCATTCAACAAACCAATTATCCAATTAACCAGTCATCAATCAACCAATAAAATAAAACATTCAATCAAACACTCATCCAATAAATAAATCAACAACTGAACCAACCAATCATTCAATCAACCATTCAACCAACCAATTATTCAATTAATCATTCGACCAGTCAATAGTTCATTCAACCACTCAATTATGCTCATAGTAATTGTAAAAGTATGTACAACAAATAAGCAAAATTTCATAACATCATAGATGAGATAGATGCCTTAGAAGGGTTTCGGCAGTACCTGTGAGAGATAGAGTTAGAAACGAGGAAATTAGAAAAAGACTGTTTCTGAAACCAGTCATGCACTTCATTAGAAAACAACAGATTACTTGGTTTAGCCCTATCACAAGAATGCCCCGTTACCATCTGCCACAAAGAGCCACAGAAGAAATATGATGCGTACAAAGCAAGGGGAAGACCACGTAACAAATTTAGTGACGGTATCAAGAAAAACCTTAGAGAATTTAAAACAAACCTACTAAGCGCGCTTTATAGAGCACACGAAAGATTCTTACATCTTCTCCCAACACTTTACTGGAGTAAATGGAAGAAGAGTAGAGGAAGTAGAAGACAGTAAGAAAATACTTGATTTTAAATAATACTTAATCGTCTTTCCCCCGCAAACAAAACAACATAGTAATAATAATGATGACATCGATCATTGCTAACTAACACTAGTGTCATAGTCTAGACGCCGTCTAGAAGTAAACATTATGCAATTTTCACTATGGTAATAATTTTCCTACACAGGTTCAAGTATACACGTAATAATTATAGATTGTTTCTGAAAGCTTGGGGCGAATTCTAAATTTACATATTACTTTCTAGAACTTGCAAATTGTCAGTATTAGTTCATGACATATTGTTTGAAATACTCTAATTCTACTGTTGATCGATGTGAACATGTCACTAGAATATTATGATGACCAGTGATTACTTAACAGGGGTGCCCTGGTGTACAGAAGGAATTACGCTGTTATTATCATCATTATTTATTGAAAGTGAGGTTATATTTTATCAATGAGAAGATGGGTGCTGTCAGATTTGTAGTTATATGTGTGCGTAGCTGAGAGACGGTTACCCCTGGGTTTGCTGGATTCCTCTGCTTCTTAGTTCTCTTCTTCTTCGCCTTCTTCTTCTGCTTCTACTACTGTCTTTTATACTCCCAACTGACGGTATAGGCTCACAACCAGCTCACACCATGCCTTTACCAATCATCTCTTGCAGCTCCTTCCATGTCCTGCTACAGGGTGTATTTATAATGACTGTGCTGTGTTTGAAAATATTGCCGGTCCAAGTTTTGTATTTACCTATTACGTTGCATAAAATTTACAGAGGGTGAATGCAAAACTTGGACTGGCAATATTTTCAAACACTGCACAGTCATTAACAATACGCCCTATATATTAGTCATCTCAGTCTCTATTTCTCTTCTCCGTGTGGTTTAGTTGTCCCTCTATTTCTTTTGCCCCATGGGTTATAGAGAAATGATTTTCAAGTTATACGATGAACAGGCTCACTCAGTGTCTTTAGCAACCAACGGCAGGTTCATTCCCTCGGTGCTTGATAAGCTATGATGTATTTATTTGTTTCCATAAATTTTGCCTTAGTGAGTGATTCTGTCATATCTATTAGTCCTTCTATTGCGCCGAGGCACAAGTTAATGAATGTTTGTAGTCTATTAGTAATTATTGTAGCCTTTCTTCCAGTGTCTGGGCAATACAGCAATACTGATTTGACTTTAGCAGTAAATATTCAAAGTTTGCTATTAGATATAATTTATTTTGACTCCCACAGGTTTCCTAACATAGATTTAAAGGTTTAAAGCGGTTTAAAGGCAATAGGATCGACATCATTAGATCGGAAATTATCTTACATAGCTCAGTCCAGGTCTGCAAGGGGGCCTGCCGAGAGCGTCGCACACAGCACGAACTCCAAAGCTGCAGCGACGACCCTCATAAGTCACCTAAAATCTTGACTTGTGAACAGAATTAGGGAGTGTACAATAGTACCCACGACTTTCGGAGCGCGAGGCAGGAGACGTGATCGATTCGCCAGGAAGATCCCATATTTCCTAGTACTAAGCAAGGTCCTATGTCTTTTGTATCCCTATGTTAACATTTCTTCTGTTTTCCCGTCTTTGAAAGCATTGCTGCTTAAGCATGTGTAATATTCCATCCATTTAAAACAAATTATGTTTGCTCGCTTTGATCTCAAGCGCAAACCATGCAAATGCTACTACTTTTATTGCACTGGACTGATATTTGCGTGTGGAGTAGCTTTTTCTATTACCAGTGTCCCTCGCCATCAAGCGAACACTCTCTGACTTCAGAGGTACTTGTAATTTACGTCCCCAAGTCAAGGACGAGCAGATAACGTTTTAGTCCAGTTAACCTATGTAGAGGTTGAACTCGCAACCTTGGTATCAGCTCACCGGATGTTTAAGAACGAACATTCCTATCCATATGGCCAAGCTGACGTCCAGTCCCCGGTGTTTATGTAGCTGTGATTCTAAACTAATTTCTGAAAGAACACAGTCGTAGGTCCTGAGATTTTCACACTTCAATTCTATTTCTTGAAATGAGGTTTCGTCATGGCAGATCGGGCAATCATTTGCTGGCTTTATTTTCATTATAGCAGCGCTAGATTTCATTAAAAAACAACGTATTAAATGGTTCGGCCATATAACTAAACTAACAGTATACCACAACATGCAATGATGTACATATCAAATACAACCAGAAGAAGAGGCCGACCATTTTAAACATGGACAGAGAGAATAACAGTCCATGGTAATCTCGATACACGAAGTCCATAAACGGGCATTCTCCCGCTGTTTATGTTTTACCTCGACACCGCAAGGCACAAGAGGAACAGGATGAGATTAGTTGAGACGATTTTCAGTATCTTTGTCTTTTAGCTATGAATTTTAAGAATAATGTTTTTGGGTGACATTTTATCGAGTGTTCAATTTATCTTGTATCTTATTTCCTTCGTAGGACTGAAGGACAGTGTCGTTAACGGAATCTAGATTATCACGTTGCGCTTTCATAGTATTTTGAATATCCATTTATCGGGGTGTTCATAGTTGTCTTCATACTCCAATTCTTCTATAATCGGTAATAATAATAAACGATAAAAAAGGCATTTATGTGACACAGCTGTTTTTATTTCAGATGTATGTGTTAGTTACTCTCTGATGACGAGCACTGCGTTTCATGTTTTTAACTGATTCGGTGCCAAACAAAATGTAGGTTTTCACCAAGAGTAATATTCAATCAAATGAAAAAGTATTATAATGTAAATTTCCTTTCACTGAACATTGAAATTACGGAAGATACCACGAAGCGAAACAAATAACACGATAATCCTTGTATGGCGATATATCGTCCTTCTGTCCAAAGGAGAGGTCACATTTGGCGATATATTATCTTTCGGCACTGCATCAGTTTAGTGCTGCCTCTATTAAGTTAGTGACTTTCTGTAGAGTCCCATAGTGTCTCGTTTAATTCCTAAGAGATTCTCCTTCAGTGCCATCAAATTCATTGTCATTGTCCACAAATCCAAAGTAGCGAATTCATGTCAATGTTGTTATTATGAGTAATTGGGTATCTGGTCAGTGCAGGATCTATTTAGCCGGAAGTCCATTATTTTTGTCTTTTCCCTATGAAGTTTAAGAACCATTTCTTGTGACATTTCATCGAGGGTTTGAAGAATCTATTTGGAATTGAATGAGACACTGTGACACATCTTAGTTGTTTGTCAATGGGAACTCTTAATCTCTCCAGAAAGATTATGCTTCATAGTTTCACAAGAACTTACAATTACATGGTTCTTTATAATATTCACATTCCTGCAAGTGCCCTTTCTTTGGCAGCTTCACCAGAAATCATTCTCTCCAGTTTGCTGGCATTTTTGCCAATTCCCAGACTCTGCTAAATAATATTTTGCAGTCATTCAAAGCCAATATGTTTTTTTTAAATATTGGCTTTAATAACTTATGCTGGGGTGCTTTTTGGAAAAGCGACTTTCCCATCATTCAGAAGTAGGTTATTTTAGGAGGTGGGGGGGGGGGGTTGGGGGGTTGGAAACTGGTCTTTTCATAAGTTCCTCAAAGTATTCAGCCCATTTGGTCTTTAATGTTTGATGACAACTTTCCAATTTCTAATTGTGATCAGTCAACTGGGTTCATTGTATGTTTCCTTTGGAGCTGTAAAGGTTTCTGAGTTCCTTTCGATGTTACAGCTACTACCTCTACTGTTAGGCTATCAAACTATTACCTTTTATCTGCGCTTATTCACTTCCTGTTTTATTAGTTTCTTTGTATTGTGTATGGGCTTTGACAGTGGTTCTCAACCTTTTTTGGCCCATGCCTCACTTTATCATATGTTCAGAACGCCATTCCCCTCCCCTTTCGAATTTAATCCCTATAAATCCCCCACCCTTACACAGTATGCTTAAAAATGGAAGCTAAATTTAATAACACATATTAGAACAAGTCTAGACATCTACATAGAACGTGATTTGCGGGCCTACTTACGTTATAAAACGAATTTCATTAGGGCGAGAAGTACAGAACCCTAAAATTTAGAGGGAAAAACAATATCAAGTAACTGGTTCTTGTATTAATGCGATCTTGAAATAATCTTAATTTCCCTCCTCCCTGGAAACCCTTAAATTCTCCTTTGGGGTGGGGGGGGGGGAATTCCCCACCGGTTGAGAACCACTGGGCTATGACATTAGCACGTCTAGGTTTGCTACTTTTTTGTAAAATTTGAGTTTTTTTTTTTTTTAATTATGTTCTATTTTAAACGTTTTGACTGTTATCCACGTTTTATATTTTCGTGCTCACTTGCCAAGGGCTTCAATGCACGATACTTTGCAAATTTACACTGCTGCCAGCAGTTTTCCGTACTCACCTCACCTAATAACTATTTGCAGAACCTGGTTATTATAAGAGCCTAACCATAAATTGTTTCTCATTTACTCGACTTCTGAGATAACACATTTTCTGCATAGATGTTGAATGGGGGGGGGGGGGGGGGAAGAATGCAGCTTACTTCACCTCACATCAGTCTGATGTAGTAACGGCTACTCTGACAGCTGCTGGTATACTATGCTAGAACTATTCAATTACGTTGGTTAAACCACGTATCTCGCATATTGTATAGTTTATGATGTTAACAACGTGGTGTCAGGTCGTAATCAGATATGACTGAGCTACCGTATAACAGTAGACGGTACTACCTGCTTTCTGTTAGCCCCGAACGTTGGGCGGCGCTTACCAATCCCGACACCCTACATTGTGCCAACGGCTTCGGGCGGAAGAACGCAATTGGAAGGGTACAAGCCTTACCCTGGTGCGAGGAAATGCAACCTAAAGACAAAATGTCGTGGCAGGGCAGACCAGGCCCTAAGCCTTGGTTGGCTGCTGGTCTAGGATCGAAGCTCCGACAGGCGGACAGTTAGAGCATTGCTTTGCTGATCCGGCAGCTTCTGCAGCTTGTCTTGTTCCAGATGTAGAGGTGTTGACTTTCCTCTAGAGTGAACTAGGCAGGCCGAGAGAGGGATCATGCTGCTTGGGCAACACATGGTATCTATATTTTAGCTCAGGCTTTGTGCTATGGAGAGGCAATAGCTCCATCCCTGGTCTTAACCGGCACTCGAAGTTACCATAGTGCTGACTGTGATACGGATCATTCTTTGGTTGTTGCAAGGGTTAGACAGATCAAAGAGAATCTACACAGCTAAATACAAATCTAGCCCCAGGATTAATATTATTAACACTCACGATCCTGAAAAAGTGCTTTCAGTTTCGACAGCAACTTGAAGACGCTTTCACTGATGCACCAGAAAATTGTACAGTAAATGAAAAGTGGGGTCAACTTAAGGAAACTCTTTATAAAACTGTCGTAGGGGTTTACGGCACTGTGGATCATAAGAGGCAGAACTGGTTTGTGGCAAACAGCCAGACTCTGCAGCCCTTGATTGATAAGAAGAAGATAGCTCTTTTAAGAAACAAGGAGAGACCAACGCGTAACACTCTGAGTGAGCTAAAGCAAGCTAGGAAGGATGAGCAAAAGGCTGCCAGGCAGTGTGCAAATGATTATTGGATCAAGTTATGTGAGACCGTTCAAATCGCAAGTGATAAGGGAAAGATCAGAAGCATGTATGAAGGAATAAAGAAAGCCTGTGGTCCAATGATCAAAAGAAGTGCACCATTGAAAACGTTGACTGGAGAAATTATAACTGATAAGAAACAGTAGATGGACAGATGGGTAGAGCACTATTTGGAGCTTTACTCAAGTGAGACCAAACTAGCGGATGATGCCCTCAACGCCATAGAGGCTCTACCAACTCTTGACCACCTGGACACACTTCCCACCATAACAGACGTTAAGTGTGCTATAAATGAACTTGCATCTGGCAAGGCTCCAGGTAAGGATGGGATTCCAATAGAGGTTATCAGGAGTGGGCAAGACACACTCACTCTACAGATCCACCAGCTAATAGAGCTATGCTGGCGAGAAGGACAAGTCCCACAGGATTTCAAAGATTCAAGCATCATAAGACTGTAAAAGAAAAAGGGCGATCGGGGAGACTGCAACAACTATAGGGGTATCTCACTTCTGTGTATTGTTGGAAAAGTATTTGCCAGAATTGTTCTGCGCAGACTTCAAGTCCTAGGAGATCAAGTCTACCCCGAATCACAGTGTGGCTTTCGACAGAACCGGTCTACCATTGATATGATTTTCTTATTGCGACAAATGCAAGAAAAATGCCGTGAACAGAATCAACCAATTTTTATTGCCTTCATCGACATCACAAAGGCATTTGATTTGGTCAGTCGTGAGGGTCTGTTCAAGGCACTAAAGAAGATTGGCTGCCCACCAACTCTTCTGTCCATTGTGGAATCGTTCCACACAGGTATGAAGGGTATAATCAAGTTTGATGGTGTAACTTCTGAAGAGTTTGAAATCAAGAGTGGAGTTAAGCAAGGTTGTGTACTAGCTCCCACCCTCTTTGGAATATACGTTTCCACTTCTACTGAAATATGCCTTTCGTGATCAGGATGGTGGTATTCACTCACGCTCAGATGGCGGCCTCTACAATGCTCAGAGATTGAAGGCCAAGACCAAAATTAGGAGGGCACTGATCAGAGAGTTGCTTTTTGCAGATGATGCTGCAGTTACGACCCACTCTGAGGAAGAATTGCAATGTCTACTAACTGCATTCTCCAATGCTTGTTCTGAATTTGGTTTAACAATTGCAATGTCTACTATCTATATTCTCCAATGCTTGTTCTGAATTTGGTTTAACAATTAGCAAAAAGATTATGTCACAAGGTGCACATAGGTTACCATCAATCTTTCTTGAAGACGTCGAACTAGAGATGGTAGACCATTTTACATATCTACGATCAGTGGTAAATAGCAAATTATCCCTAGATCAGGAAATCAACACCCGGATTGGTAAGGCAGCAACAACAATGAACAGGTTGAGAATAAGAGTCTGGGAGAACAGGAAGCTTACTGCCAAAACAAAAGTCCTTGCCTATCAAGCCTGTGTCCTTAGTTCTCTTCTTTATGGCAGTAAAACCTGGACAACTTACCCAAACCAAGAGAAACGTTTAAACAGTTTTCATATGCGGTGTCTGCGAAGAATTCTTGGTATTAAGTGGCAAGACAAAATCACAAATACTGAAGTATTCATGGATTTTTTAATGCTTCAGCTTCTTGAACTAAAAGTAAGTCTATTCCTCCTTAGTTGGATCTCTGCAGCCCTCTTCCAACGGAAAGTAGTTTTTAGATGTGGCAGTTGGACTTCGGAACCAACAACAATATATCCTGGCCTACCACAGGGATCACCATTATCTCCGGTACTGTTCAACGTCTACACAGTGAGAATCACCAGTGAGCAGATCACTGGACCTGGCAGGACATTGTCATATGCCGATGATGTTTTAGTGTATCGTCAGGGTAAGGATAGAGAGCAGGTTGCTGTGGAACTACAAACCGAACTCAAACGCATAAGTACTTGGTGTGATGAAGCTGGGGCAATGGTTGAAGCCAACAAAGTCAACTTGGTGTGATGAAGCTGGGGCAATGTTGAAGCCAACAAAGGCAACAGTGACTTGGTTCTCGTTGAATAATCATATTGTCAACACTCCAACAACAACTGTAATGCTGTGTTCAGAGACGGTGGAAAGAACGCAGGCAATGAATTACCTGGGGATACGGTTTGATCGAAGCCTTGCTTATAATGAGCACATAGACCAGGTGATAACAAAGGCCAAGCGGGGTTTGGCTGTGATGCGGGTGATGGCGGCAGCAAACTGTGAGCAGCGCCATCTATGTCTTCTGTACGAGGGGCTGGTCATGTCTGTTTGAGAGTATGCAATGGCAATCCTGACTCTTAGCCGTAAGCAGATAGAAAGGATGGAAAGGATACAGAATGAAGCTATGCGCATTATTCTTGGATGTACAAGAGATACAGCATGCAGGGCGATGCGCTACCTTCTTGATTTTCCAACCATTGAAGAGAGAATACAAAGTTTGCAGGGCACGCGCCTACCTCAGAGTTAACGCAAACACACAACATCCACTGCATAGTGAAATTATGAAGGTGAAGGGCAGCAGGTTAAAAAGAGGACGGTCGTGGATGGGTCAAGCCGAAGACATTCTTCAACAGGTGTGTTCACTTGAGGACTTAGAACCTGGCGAGGAGTGGGTGCAAGTGCCAACAGATTTCTGCGCATCCTTTTCAGTTTGTATCCAACTAGATAGAAAATTCAGACAAGAAAATCCGGCTGCTGTTGAGGCTGAAGTACAAGCGTTGATTTTCGAGAATTCGCTAGACGGTGACGCGGTCATCTACACAGATGGGTCGGTCGTCCGACATGTGAGAAGCTCATGGGCCTTTACAGCTCGGGCCGGAGGGAGAATTGTGAAGGAGGACTCTGCTGCTTTCACTGAAATCACAAGTAGCCTGACTATGGAAGTCATGGCAGTAAGTAAAGCAATAACATGGCTCGAGACACAGACATTCACTAGGGCATGTTTCCTTAGCGACTCAATGAACATGATCAAGAGGATAGAGGAGGGGTCGATCCGAAGAGAATGGTTGCTGCCTCTGGACCGGTCTCGGCTGACAAAGATTAGTTTCATCTTCGTGCCAGGGCATGCGGGAGTACAAGGAAATGAGCGGGCTGACAAGCTCGCAGGTGAGGTTACTGTGGAGGGCGGACGCGCCATGGACCAGGCTGACATTCTGAATGCTCTACGAAAAGTAAGACTCTTGCGTGAACCAAGTGATGACTGTGAATCTACAACCATGGCCAGACTGCGAGAACAGCAAATTAAAAGAGGGGTGGCCAAACAAGAACACTACGCAGGAAGCCAAAGAAGATTGATAAACCAACACAGAACTGGCGTCGTTAGCCGCTACACGTTGCGGGATTTGCTGAGGAGGGGATCCGAGCACTTATGGACTGAATGGTTCGATATGCAATGAGGATGATCTGTCGACTAACTAACTAACTATTATTCCATGCTCAGTCTTCGTAGACTTAGATGGATAAGACATCTTAGGAGGATGGATGATGGTAGAATACCAAAGGACATCTTTGTTGGTGAATTACAGATGGGTAAGAGATCTCAGGGTCGGCCACTACTACGATACAAAGATGTGTGTAAGTGGGACATGATTGATACAGGCATTGATAATGCACAGTGGGAGCAAGTCGCCGCTTAACGTATTGCATGGAGGGCAAACATCAGAAATGGAATAAAGACAAAGGAGAAAATTATTGCAGATAAGTCACACACCGAGCGTGTGAGACGTAAGATGGTGCATGATGGTGGAAATGACCACGTGTTCACATGCACCCACTCTGAACGAACATTTACAGCGCGAATTGGCCTTATCAGTCACATTCGCTACCGCCATAAGTAAAAGTTATTATGCCTTTTTAAAGCACAAACTATCGTCTGTCAAGACTGCAAGGTGCCAATGAATGAATGTTAACAACGACATAAGGACTTATGTAGTCTACGAAACAAGTATGAAGATCCACACTGTACTCGTCGCATTTCTCAAAAATGGATCTTAGACTGATGGAGTAAACAACCTTCTTAATGTTTATGCCGTGTGGCATTGGTGATCATGTCTGTCCACTGCCTTCTGTCTCATGTACTGCCAATCTTCTTATAGTCCATGCTATGTGGCGCTGGTCATGTCTGTCCACAGTCTTCTGTCTCGTGTGCTGCCAATAATTTATGATACTGATGTTCCTCCATGCCATGATGTTAAACTGTCTAGCATCTACTTTGTGGTCTCGCCCTGCATCTCTTCCCCTGCAAATTTCCCGTTGTGACGACATACTCCAGCTTTCCCATTCTCATGACATGCCAAATGAATGTGGACTGTCTTCTTCTTATGCGAGTAACCAGTTCTCGCTGTGAGATAACTTCTTTCAAGATATCTTCAGTGCTCTTTCTATCCGCCCAAGGTGTTCTCATCATTATTCTGTAAATCACATCTCCACAGATTCCACATAATTCCTCGCTTGTCATCTAATTTTCCATGATTCGCTTCCGTACATCAAAATTGGTTCAGAACAGCTCTTAACAACTTTATTCGTCACCTCATTTGACAAAAATAAATCGCAGAGAGTATTCTACAGTTTGTGAAGTACTGTCTTTCCTTGGGCTATTCTACATTTCACGTCCGTAATACATCTTCCATATGCTGGTATCACAATGCTGTTTCTCCATCAAGAATGATGATGACCTTTCATTTCATCTAGTGGAGTTGAAAGTATGGAGCCGTGAGTTCTAAGATGGCTGATAATGCCTATTTTGGTTCGAAATGTTCTTTGATAATGTGGGCAAAGAATGTTTGACGTTCCAGGAGGAGGATCTCCTGCAGTGGCTTTTCTGTCCAGCCTTTTCTTCATAGCTCTTGTAGTCCTGGTTGCTTCACAAGTGACTGCATCCTTGCATAATGATGTACGCCACGAATTTTGGTCTTTGGCAGCAGTCTTCCAGATGTCAAGATATATTCCAAACGCTTTCAGTGAGATTTTCAGAATGTCTTTAAAGCGTTTCCTCTGGCCGCCTTGGGAGCGGTTACCACAACGCAGCTCGCTGTAAAATATGGTTAAGTGACCAGCCCAGCGAATCTGATTCTTCGTTAGTATAATGTGGATACTGGGCATGTACGCTCTGTTTAAAACTTCAGTGTCTGGGTTCTTGTCTTGCCATTTAATCTTCAATTACTTCCTAAGGCAGTCTGTGTGGTATCACAGTACTCAGATACTTAAATACATCGGCTTTATTTTTAGAGTGGTTCAATTTACTTTGATGTTGCATTTAGTTACACCGTTTTTCTTTATCATAACCATTACTTCTGTTTTTCTGTTAAGAAGGACAGCTTACATAAGAACAAAAACAAATACCTCTATGTTGACTGCACGAGCCGTAACAAGATCAAAGCAATAAGGTTATGACACACCAATGATATGGGTCACATCAACAGAAGCGGCCTAATAGAAAACTTGACCTTACATGGACACATACTGGACAAGAGAAGCAAAGGAAAGGTGAGAATGGGAAGTATAAGTAGTTGGATGACAAATGATAGTATAAGCAATGTGTGATTATTTACAGGTCTGCAGGTCATGATCGCCAGTAACTGCCGCAAGAAAGGCATCCTTTGAAGAAGTTGTTATTATGAAAGTAAAGAAAGTACGCACACTATGGTAACATTTTGGAGTTGTTCATCTCTCTCTCTCTCTCTCTCTCTCTCTCTCTCTCTCTCTCTCTCTCTCTCTCTCCGTCTCTCTCTCCGTCTCTCTCTCTCTCTCTCTCTCTCTCTCTCTCTCTCTCTCTTCTTTCTCCCTCTCTATCTCCATATCTATTTCCCAATTTCTCGCGCACTATCCCCCTCTCCCTACTTATCTTTCCCAATCTCTCGGTCTATCTCTCCCTCACTCTATCCTTATTTTTCTTACCATCGCTCTCTCTTTCTCTTTCATCATTTCTCTCCATACCTCTCCCTATCATTCTCTCTTTCTCTCTCCATATCTCTCACTTACACTTGGGATGTGTGTGGGGGTGTGGGGAATGTATGTGTGGAGGGGTTGTATGTGGGGGATGTGTATGGGTTGATGGGTGATGTGTGGATGGGTGAAGGGATGTGTAGTCGGTGGGGGATGTATATGTGTGTGAGGGATGTGTGTGTGTGTGTGGGGTGGGGATATTTCGGAGGATTATTGGAAGTATGTGGGTGTTGGTGGGTTGGGGGGTGTGGGTAGGGAATGTGTATTTGGGTGGGTGAATGGGTGTGTAGGAGATTGTGTGGGTTGGGGGATGGGTGTGTAATGGGTGTGGGGGACGAGTGTGGGGGGTGTCTGTGAATGGGATATGTCTGTATGGGTGGGAGTGTGTGAGTGTGGATGGGGTAAGCGTGAGTGGGTGGAGGATGTATGTGTGGGTGGTGAGGATGTTTGTAGGTGGGGGATGTATGGGTGGGTGGGGAGATGTTTGAGTGGATGAGAGATGTGTGGGCGGGGATGTGTATGAGGAATGCATGTGGGCGATGTATGTGGGGGGGGGGATGTGTTTATGTGTGGAGTTTTGAGTGGGAGGGGAGATGTGTGAGAGGTGGGGGAGGTGTGGGATGTGAAGGTGGATGATGGATGTATGTGAGGATGGGGGATGTGTGTTTGGCTGGGTGGTTGGGGTGTGTGTGGGTGGGAGGGTAGATGAGAGATGCATGTGTTGATGGGCGGGTGGGTGATGTGTGGGTGTGAGTGGTTGATGGATGAGTACGTGAGTGGGTGGATGTTTGTGAGAGATGAGTGTATGGTTGGGGGATGTGTGTGTTTGTGGGAAGATGTGTGTGAGTGGCGGATGTGTGTGGGTGGGATATATGTGGGTGGTGGGGTGTGTGTGGGTGGGAGGTGTGTTTTTTTGGGTGTTTATGGGTGGGGGATATGTGTGGGCAGGTGGGGAGATGTGTTTGTGGGTGGGGATGTGTGTATAGGTGGGGGATGTGTAGTTGAGAGGTGGCGGATATTGGGTAGGTGAGTGGGTGTAGGTTGGCTGATGTGTGTGTGGGTGGGTGGGGAAAATTGTGAATGTGAGGGTGCGGGATGTATGTGTGGATAGGTGCGGGATGTGTGGGTTGACGGGGGTATGTGTGTGTGGTTTTGTGATGTGTGTTTTGCTGGGTGGTTGCGGGTGTGTGGGTGGGTGGTGGAGAATATGTGGGTGGGTGTGTGCGTGTCGGTTATGGGATAGGTGGGGGATGTATGTGTGGGTGGGGAAATGTGTGTGGGTGGGGGATTGGTGGGTGGGTGGCGGCATGTATGTTTGCCTGAGTCTGTGTGAGTGCGTGGAGGTATGTGTGGGTGGGTGGGGGTGTGGTGAGTTGGGGATGTGTGGGTGTCTGAGGGATGTGTGGGTGGCTGCGGGGTGTGAGGGTGGATGGGGGATGTGTCTCACAACATTGCAATATGCACTGTTTATGTTTACAACTTTCATTTGACAATGTTTTATTTCCCCATGTGAATGTACCATGCGTAATATGCATTGCTTATGCTTACAAAATCCATTTGACAATGTTTTTGTTTTTCCCTATGTAAATGTAACATGCACATTTGATGAATGAAAGATGAGTGATCGAAAGGGCCGAATGTAAGACGGGCCTGCGTGCCCAATGCGTTACCCTTTTAAAATAAAGTTTGTTCGTTCGTTCGTTCACTCTCTCCTCCTTTTCTTGCCCACTTTCTCTCTCCATCACTCGCCCCCCCCCCTCTCTCTCTCTCCATCTCTCGCTCCCGCCCCTTTCTCTCTGCTTAAAACAAGTATTTATCAATTGAAGAAGAGGAAGACGTAGAAGAAAAGAAGAAGAAGGAGGAGGATGACTGGGAGGACGAGGACGAGGACGAGGGGGAGACGAGGGGGAGGGCGAGTAACAGAAGGAGAAGAACAAGAACAAAACGAAGGAGCGGGAAGAAGAAATGGATGAACTGGAGAAGGAAGAGAAGGAAGAGGTGGTGGAGAAGGAGAAGGAGGAGGAGAAAGAGGGGTGAGTAAGGGGTGACGGAGAAGAAGAAGTCACGCATTTACATGACATTTCAACAGATAGCCACTTTTTCCAATTATCTTTATCTATTCCATGTTGTGTATGAACGAAGCTTCTATTGACCTATCAGTGTATCGTGTTTTATATGTCTATTGAAATGTCTATCCTCAGATTTATGCACATACTATTTCGTTCGGTTTCAAAATATCGGTATACAGAGAATAAATGATATCCTGTGGTCACCTATAACATCTGTAATGTGTTAACGTCGTACAGCCATGGTTCTTTCACAAATAAATCACACTCGATCACAGCTTTATTTACAGACGATTGACTACCAGCGTCCACTAATAAGTGACCAAGAGCGAGTGATGTACATGTTTGCCATCTACGACTCGGTAATAGCGGCCATCGGTCTATTTGGTGTGGTGGCCAACATCATCAACATAATTGTCTTCTTCAAACAAGGATTCAGCAGTACGGTCAACATATCATTCTTTGGAATAGCCATCTCAGACCTGGGCAGTCTGCTCAGTTTGTTGTGGGGCGCAGTTTGCCTCAATCCTCTTTTCCTGAATTCCGTCTCGGACATCGCGCCTATGGAAATCGTATATCTCACGCTGGGAATACCACATATCTGCTTCGTGCGCATAACTGGGTGGTTAACTGTTTTCATAACGGCTGAAAGATGTTTGTGCATCATTTCACCGTTAAAAATCAAACAAATTATAACGCCGAGGGTTACTATGGCAACTGTAGCATTTATTTACATCGGCATTATATTGTCATTTGAACCGGAAATTGAGATTGCATCCTTTGGTTGGAAGTTTGATCCAGAGAGAAATAGAACACTTCTCGGGTTGATATTTACAAGCAAAAAATCCAGCAATGAAGGTGTTATGTTCTTTTTGTACTCAATACTTGGAACATTATCTTTTGTGGCTGTGATTATCTTCACAATTATTCTTGTCCAGCAGTTGAAGCGAAAGGCAAACTGGAGAAACAAAGCGAATGTTCAACGGGAACTTTCCGAATCTATGTCAAACCGGGACAGGAAAGCAATGAACATGGTCGTGTTGATAGCAACTGTGTTAATTGTCTGCTATATACCGGGAGTTGCCGTTTCCTTGGCAACATATTTCATGGTCGAATTTAGAGTCTTTGGGCGGGAAACGAACTTATTTAATGTCACTTGGACTTTTGCGTTTATTTTCGACACTATTAATTCAAGCATTAATATATTCATCTACTATAAAATGAGCTCTAAATACAGAGAAACGTTCCTTGAGATATTTAGAGTTTCAAATACAGTAAAGTAGAGATAAACAATTGTAACGATACAGTTTCATTAGAAATTGTTCCTCCAAAAGAACAGTTGTTCTTTTATCGTTATACATCTGCTGGCTATTGGATGTCTATACCTTGTTTACATTCCCACAATGTCCAGCAAGTCGATTACTGATGTTTTCTTGCTTTGCTTCTTTTTGTCTATCTTTCTTTCTATTGTTATTTTTTGTTTATTCTTCTTCATCATATTCTTATGTTGTTGTTTTGATATTTTGCCCCTACTGTTGTTGTTGTTGTTGTTGTTGTTGTTGTTGTTGTGTTGTTGTTGTTCTTCTTCTTCTTCTTCTTCTTCTTCTTCTTCTTCTTCTTCTTCTTCTTCTTCTTCTTCTTCTTCTTCTTCTTCTTCTTCTTCTTCTTCTTCTTCTTCTTCTTCTTCTTCTTCTTCTTCTTCTACTACTACTACTACTACTACTACTACTACTACTACTACTACTACTACTACTACTACTACTACTACTACTACTACTACTACTACTACTACTACTACTACTACTACTACTACTACTGCTGCTGCTGCTGCTTATAGCAATACATCAACAACTGCTACTGCCGAAACAATAAACAGAGAAAGATATTTACACACATTAAATGTTGGAGAGACTTTCCTTCTCAGCATTGGTGACTTCATTAATGAATGAGTGCCTGTGTGTCCGCTCATTAGGGTCATCAGTCTGTTGACCAAATACGAGGTCAGCATGGCCGATGGATAAGGGCTCTCGTTCTTAAACATCCGGTGTGCTGATGTCGAGGTATCGGGTTCACCCCCTACAATTATCAATTGGACTAAAATGTTGACTTCTTGTCCTTGACCTGAGGACGTAAATTACAAGTACTTCAGAAGTCGGTGTGGGCCCGCCTGATGACGAGGGATACTTATAATAGTGAAACAGAGGTATAAACAGGAGCAAGGACCACTTACTTCTGCTACGGTGATGTGAGGAGAAAAGCGCAACCCTGACTGCGTAGGGCCAAAGAAGAAAATGAATAAAGAGAAAGAACCTCTCACCGTCCTCGGTTAACAAGAATAGAAAAGAATTAAGGTTTAAGAAGATCCAGGGTGGGCCGACAGGGGATTGGAACAATATTCTCCAATCCCAGACAAAGAATTACTCCGAGGGCTGTTCTAACACCAATGACTATAACAAGAGTCTATCAACTAAACGACAAAGTAAGAGTAACACAAGCATCATTTGTTTATTAAACTTCTGAACTTCACAATAATATACAGACATGTAGCATCAACAAAGAAGTTAGGATACAGCAAAAATCAAACAGCAAAAACACTAATCCAACAAATAAAATTCCTAAGTCCAGCATAAACTTCTAATCCAGTAAAAACTCCAAATCTACCAAACACTAATCCACCAAACACTAATCCACCAAAAACTAATCCACCAACAACTAATTCACCAACAACTAATTTACCAAAAACTTCTCGTCCACTAAAAACCCAGGAAATAAATCTAAAACTAGAATTCTGGCTTTTCCTGTAGATAAAATAAAAACCAACAAAAATACTATTAGGCAAAGACAAGTCAAACATCTCAACATGATGACCCAACAAGACAACAACAACACCCAGTCTCTCTACGTAAGACAGACAACACTCTTGTACTTGTGACGAATAGACACAAGACGCAACATCCTGACACTTATTCATTAGATTCACTTACATCACACATCACGAGCAAACACAACATCTCAACACTGATTTGGCTAACATACAACATATGTTGGAAGCAAACAACACCTCGATACTGATCTGGCTGACATACACCAGACATTGTAAGCAAACATCTCAACACTGATCTGGCTAACATACATCAGACATTGTAAGCAAACATCTCAACACTGACCTGGCCAACATACATCAGACATTGTAAGCAAACATCTCAACACTGATTTGGTTAACATACATCAGACATTGTAAGCAAACACAATATCTCAACACTGATTTGGTTAACATACATCAGACATTGTAAGCAAACACAACATCTCAACACTGCTTTAGTTAACACACATCAGAATGACATCTTTGTTATGGTAAATTAGGCTGTCATTCCTACCTACCAAAGTGGCTACATTAATACACCACATTATAGACTCCGCCACCATCAGACATTTAGTTGTCTCAACACTGGGACTTCACCGGACAACTACTCCAACAATCATGTACACAAGCAATGCCCTCATGGCACAACCAGACCCGAACTATGTAAATCCACATTAACTATACACTACTCAAACTGGACAACACTGATACCCACAGAAAATATAAATGACAGGGAACACATATTCTATATCATCCCATGTTTTCTATACATTCACCACACATCCTCAATCCTACACCATAACCCTGATTGTGGTTAAAATCACAATGTAGTCTACATACATCCACCTTGATTACTACAGGCCACTCCAGCCCCTGGCGGATATCATAATCATCATCATCATCATGGCTACCATCATCATCACATGACCGCTACCATCATAGCCACCATCACAACCATAGTCATCATCATGTGATACTCATAAGACAATGCCCATCCATGTAGTTCTTAATCCGGTACCTACATCACTACACCCAGTCATTGATAATAATTAACGTAGCTTCCTTTATAACAGTAATTGTTCTTTTTATGTATGTCATACTTGATGGGTTTTACTTTCTAGTTAACTATTGCTTTCCCACCAACACCGGTTTCACAAACTCCCAATACTATATTCCTTGATGTTCCTCCAATGAAACCAGAATTGAAATCCCCCAGTCTATCATCATGTCATCTCAGTTGCACCTTGATGCACCATATGTCAGGAATCAACCCTAACTCACCATCATGACATTTAAATACCTAGACTTATAAGGGATGCCGTGGGACACACTACTCCTGCAATGCCCATGTTATGATAAAGGACATCAACAACAATATGACATCACACACATTACCGCATGATATTACAAATTAATGACCAACAAGTAAAACATGTTTAACCATGAAAAGCAAAGGAAAAAGGAATCACCATATTTGTAGAATGTGCAAATGCAACACTTGCACATAGAGTTACAACACTCACCGAAAGTTAAAGATAAACATGTACTACACAGGAACTCAACCGAGGAACTCTGAGGCTACTAAGACCGCTCATAAAATAACCACACAATAGTATCAAGTGAAAGTACACAACAAAAATGTCCATGGCTGGATGCAGAACGTCAGTACTAATATAATAGATATCATTATTACACACTAATGTCAAACAGTGTTGTCTAATGCCAACCACCTCTGTATTATTCTGTGTTACTAGGCAAAAGATGTACATTTGTGTCCTCTTTTCCCCATCATTCTTCCTATGATACACCGGTTATAAATTTTGCTATCTTACGCTTTATGTCACATGACAACTACATATTAATATCTCTGCGAAGGGTGGTACGCAGCACTAAATCACATTCTTCCCCTCAGTAAAGCCACACTTAACATGTAAGTACTCTTCTCTGCTCTACATATGTTATAAATATTACCCATCATCATGGTTACTTTCCCCTACTCATTGTATATCCCAACTTTTGCTACCTTGGGATATCTACATAGGGAAACCACAAAATCAGTTACACTGTCTATATTAGTTTAGTTATAGGAAACACCTACACCGGTCATATTCCACTGCACCTCACCAAGCCTGATTGCTAACATCTCTCTGTACTAGCCTGTTAAATGTTATTTTCCTAAAGCTTCAGGGATGCTAAATCAATCTGCAGAACAGCCCATTTAGGTAACACTCATCTACATTATCTGTTTGTATCATATATCATGATCAAGCTGACCTCATTAAATCAGTTATACCTGATATAATAATGCCTAAAACAATTATAATATATATTGCTGCCATTAATATTCCTAATATTATTTTCCTCAATAATTTCTACAACCAATATTTGCCCAGCTCTTACAACAACAAGCCTCTTAACTCATAATAATTTATACCACTGTAAATAATCCACTAGTTATGAATAATTATTAAGTATTACTATGCCCCTGTGTGCCAAATTACTTCCTAACCTGTGGAACACTATTTTCCTCTTTATCGTCTGCTCATAATTTAGAATTTACCTTTTAAGCTGTTTTGGGAACAAAGGCTGAACGTTACTTGTCGAGCTGGTCTCCCACGTGTCAATTTTCCAAGTGCTGTTCCTCCATCTTCCACTTTTCAGTCCCTTAATTTATTGCTCACTTAATTTTTTTTTCCGCGTTTCCATCCTGTTTCAAGGATATTGCGGTCAACACCAGCATCTTTTAGCTGTATGTTGATTCCTAGGCTAGATTGATTACGCTCATCAGCACGCCACGACTTTCTGAGCGACCGGCTCCATACTCTCATAAGTCACTTTTGCGATTCGAACCACTACTAATTCTCGTCGCGTCACGTGACGAGAGTATTCGGGGTTAGCGGAGAAAGCTGCTAACTCCTCGGCCATGGAGCCGGCTGCTCACTTAATTTACTTGTAAATATTAACTCGTCGGCGTCCAGACCGATCTGCGCCATTTTCTCCAAGAACCGGTAACTCTTGCCATTAACTGGGCTGTGTTCCGAACTCAGTTATCTGTAACCGGGCTTACAGATTTCTTTTGTTAATTTTAGTTACTGCTAGAGAAATTATTAACTTAAAGATTAAAGCTAGGAATCAGTATAAGATCAGCTATATTTTAAATCTAATTAGTTCGATAATCACTTCATTATTATTATACTTTCATAGCTTTACTGAACTATACATTTAAATAACCAAAATACTATGTCATACATGGTTTATAAAATTAAAAATAATATATATATAAAAAATAATATAAAACAAATTAATTATGGTTACATACCACTGCAAAACTTCAGGGTCTAACTACTAAACACACATTTGCAATAGGCATTGGCGCCTTGTCACTCGGTGTGGTGGACTACGGAAAAGGCCAGTTCTACCTGTGCGGGGGCCTTTTATACTGGGGTCATTCTGACTCCCAGAGTTCCAGACCAATCAGACGCCCTCTTGCAGAATTCCACCATCATCGCGAGCCGAGTACAATAGGGAAAGCTAATCCACACGCAAAACACAGACAATTGCACTAGAAGTAGAAGCACGTGTATGAACTACGCTTGAGTTCAAAGCGAACGAGCGCTACAAACACGCAAACAGATAAATACCTACAGCCATTGGAGGAAACTACCAACCTAAATGTATATCCAGACAGCAGTATGTGCAGTGCTGTACCATGACCTAGTTACACACAGACAGCACGTATGTGCAGTGCTGTACCATGACCTAGTTACATCCAGACAGCACGTATGTGCAGTGCTGTACCATGACCTAGTTACATCCAGACAGCACGTATGTGCAGTGTTGTACCATGACCTAGTTATATCCAGACAGCACGTATGTGCAGTGTTGTACCATGACCTAGTTACATCCAGGTATTCTTCACCTCTGGTGTGAAGTACCAACACTGATCTGGCACACCCCAGTCTGTGTTTTAGCGAGTTGAAGAGGAGCTATGGGAAGCAATTACCATGGAGATGAAACTATGATACTGTGTCAGAGAAACATCTCTAAACCAGCGTCGCTCCGATGGATGCAATCCTTTTCACGGCCTTGTCGACATGCAAGTCGGTGCATCGGACTTTACAAGCTTCAAATTTAGTATTCCAGAGAACTTGTGACCAACCATTCGACCAACCAACCCTCCTGTTAGTAATACTACTGTATGGAACAATCCTAAAACTTGATTTAAGAATGGACATCACTGCTCGATCGCAATGTTCTGCAAAGGGCACGTAACATTTTAAACAAGTAATAAATATTTATTCAGATTTATTCATTATGAAACATAAATCTACACCGACATAAATTAAACGTCATCTGAGATCAAACACAAAAGAACACTACAGATTAGAAGAAAAGTATAGGAATTTACACATACGTTTGTTCACACATGATTATCTAACGCTGCCCCGTAGCATTGTTTGTATAGAACAGGGGTCACCAAACTACGGCCCGCGGGCCGGATCCGGCCCGCGACGTCATTTCATCCGGCCCGCGACGGTACTCGAACTTGCTTGATATAACGTATGGAACACGAGACGTTGTGATACAATTTAAATGTAAATATTATGTTTAGAATAATAGGGGGTCTTCACACATGCGGAGACCTCCTGGCTGCTATGTGTCTTAAATTTACTATTTCCAATTATAAATTATTGTATCTAGGTTTTCTTGTTTATTGTAATGTTTGCTTATTTCGCGCCATCATAGTCCTTCCACAGTTAGTTGTAGAGAGCCAACTACGCTCTGACGTTACTATGGTTTACATGGCAACACACACACACACACACACAAACACACACACACACACACACACACACACACATCTTTCCCTCCACCAGATGCTCCCGCCTGTCAACACAGGTCCGCTGCGCAAGAAAATTTTCTTCTTTTTGCCTGTCATCCATTTTATACGTATTTCACAAGGATTTCTTTGACAGTGATAGGTAAGTGAACTACAAGTGTGAATAGAGGTAATGAAGTAACAAACATAGCATTAAAATGACATAGAAGCCTCGTGGTACTACGAAAATAGTAGTTAGTTTAGTTTAGTTTAGTTTAGTCGACTGATCAACATCACGGCACACGGGTGTGACCCATAAGTGTTCCGTTCTACTCCTAACTCAAGTCTGAGTCCAAAGAATCTCAGCTCGGTGCACGAACTCCGTAGCACCGGCGAGGATCCTGAAATACTTTGGGTAGAATTGTAACTCGAAATTTTGCCCGGGCAGCGCCGTTAGGCTACTCTTTTCCGATTTCCAACTGCCAAGGGATTTTTACGTGCGCAATAATACAAACGGGTGTCCGATCTCACTACCCAGAGACCAGGGGAAATTGTGTTACTAGAAATCCACGTGAAAAAATCCCGGCTCTCACCAGGGCTTGAACCCTGGACCTCCAGCACTCGAGGCGGTCACCATACCTTGAGATCACTCAGCACCCCCCCCCCCCCCCTTCTCAGAGAGACAGACAGACAGAAAAAAAAACATTTGAAAGCAATGCTCTTGATTGGTTGCAAAAATTCCAAACCAAACATTTATGATATTTTGAAAGCCAAATACCAGTTTCACACATCTCACTAACCTTATTTGCTGCTATGTTTGTGAGATTCTTATATGTGCACACTAGGTCTGATGTAACTATCTTTTTGCTAACATCGCCTTCTTTGATAACTTTTTTTTCTCCAGTGAATAAATATGTTGTTTGTATTTGTTTTTTGTGCATTACACGCCGTTTACCCATGATTAACTTAGTTTTTCGTCTTTTCCCCAAGATATTTCATTCTGGCTTACGTTTGCAGTCAACACCAGCATTTTTTGCTGATGTTGATGTCTTGGCAAGTTTACGTTCAGTAGTTTGTCATTGCTTTCTGAACGACCGGCACCCATACCATAGCGAAAAAAATCAGTGCAACGCGGTCTGCTGCCAAATCGTGCGCACTGTTTCAAACGCGGGTATACGGGATTACGAAGTGCGTCCGTAGGACCTTCGCCATGGAGACCGGTCCAAGTATTGTACAGAATGAGTATCCGGCCCGCGCACGTCATTTTTGTCAGTTATCCGGCCCGCCGTGAAAAAAGTTTGGTGACCCCCTGGTATAGAATTTTCGGTGGCCTGTAAAACTGCTTGCTTAACGGAGCTCTATTGAATTGTTTGGTTTGTGGTACCTTGTGAAATTACTTGTGTATACGAACCCCTTGAACAGTTTATGTAACAGCGCCTTGTTGAATTGTTTGTTGGATTTCGTTACCAGAACCGTACTGTTGCTGATAAGTTGTAATTGGACAGTTTTCAAAAACAAATTCTAGGAAAACCACAAAAGCTTATTTTTAAGGAAGCTCTGTCGCGAAGTGATTAGGAGTTCATGCCTCGCGTTCAAAAGGTTATAGATTCGATGTCGGTTACGTTATTCGGTACACGGGTGCATTTTTATGGGGATCGTCGCTGGAGCTATAGAGTTAATGCTTTGTACGAAGAGTTTTGGGGATGTCACCTTACTGAAAACGACAGAGCCGTATGCGATAAAAACCTGGTGTAATTAAGTCGATCCTCTTGCTTTTACTACCATTTTAACTTATTTGCAATGTAACTCAGCTCCCCCCTCCCCCTTTCTGAATATCGTAACTCCACCCTCTTCTCAATATTGTAACTCCGCCTCCTACTGAATATTGTATAGCATAATAATGATCATGAAATATTAAAACATTTGGGAAACAATAATCACATAGCCTGTCAATTACATTCCAGCGTGTCTGTATGTGCTGTGCTGGGCTGAACCATGACTTGCGTGCATCCTAACCTGTGTCTCCGTAGATATCAAGTGTCTGTATAGGTCTTGCACACCCCGCTGCTTGATTAGCTTGGAGAGGGGAAATAGAACTCTGCAACACACTCCCTAGTTTGACAACACAGCAACCTCAATCTGACAGATTGTCACAGGATAAATAAACTTGTTAGTTGCGACCAATGATAACCAAACCCGACATTATTTTGCTAACACAATTGACTCTGTTATGGTGAACAAACTGAGGAAAATACGTCGGTACAGATTCTCGGCACCTGGTCAACAGTGTGTATGAGATCAAAGGGAGTCACGTAGAGTTGTCTACACATAGTCGACAAGTTGATGACAGGATGTTGTTCGAGAGGTGTGTACTGGCGACATTTGTCTACAAAACGGAAGTTGGTTGTTGCAAGTGATAGACAGACAGTTCCTGCTAGAGGTCAGAAGGATTCTGTAATGGGAGAAAGGTCTCCGGCTTACAGACAACCGGATATTTGTTGGATGAGACAAAGAACTCCCCAGATGAAAAGGAAACTTGACAGCTAATTGACTCTGGTTAGTCTGGAAACAGGAGGACAACGCCAGATTCTGGACTGATTGGCGTCTGGACTTTCTGATGACTCACTCAAGCACCCATATAAAACCCAGTGCAGTAAACAGGTGGATGGAGTCGAGGAAAACATTCTGTAGTGTTAAAATTGGGGATAATTCCGAGTTGTGTTATATTAGAGGGACTAGCCTATCTTAGTAGTGATAGTTATCCACGGACATAGATCCAATCGGATTGCCTAGTTTCTCGAGTAACAACAGGAATAGACATATGGTAGGCAATTAATTATATCTAACTTAAGAGTATGATTAGGAATAGAGTACAGTACTGTGCAGTGATATAATGTATTATGATTAGTGATAGAATGTTCTATAGTGCAGTGCTAGAAAGTATCATAGGAGCGTCGGCACTAGTATTCTATTGTGTGGCTTCAATTAGCTTGTGTTATATATCATTTTACTCAGGAAGTTGAGGACAATGTAGTGGAATAACAATTAGAGAGATTAAGGATGGTTGAGAGGGAGGAGGGGAATGTGTAATGGTAGGATCTTCAGTAGGGCATCTGCTGGGTTTCTACCCGTTCCTTTAGTCTTTCCTGGTGTTGCCATGTCTCAGATCATATGATTGAGTTATTTGGCCGTATGACAGAGATCGGATCTCTGTTATAGATCTGAGTGCTGTTATTGGCCTACAATCACCTAATTACGGTCAGGACTGAGTTGCCCTCACCATGATGTTATCTGCTCTACAGGTTCCATGTACAGTTCCCCTTGAGTGTTCCACGTGAGTGGGAGAGGAGTTACTACGAAGAAGCAGTTTCAAAGTTTGACACAATGATGGCTCAGCATTTGAAGACAGAGGTTGCTGAGAGGCCGCTACATAGGGCTTATACCCAAGTTGGTTTGCGGGAACCTGGCTTCTGCTGAGTGGAATTGTATGAACAGAAGTGTTGTGTTTAATGAGTGATAAGCTTCATCACCGAAGATTAATAACTCGCATACTAAGGACATATATATATATCTATATACACATCTACCTAACAAACATTAATAGGTTGTGTTCTAAAAGAGGGGAAAATGTTATAACCAGAAACTAATAAACAGTAGAGTTTTCCCCAAGTGACATTTCAGTTAATTGGAGGACTATCAGTTCAAACAAATATTAGGAAACAGAGTAACTTCACCGTGTGGTAGAGTGAAGACCAAGATCAACAGTGTCTATCGGATTACCAGCATCCTGTTTATTCGAGTGATTGGAGAAAGTCGTCATCTTCTGGGTGAGGTTCACTGTCCGGAAAAATGGTGCTGTTGTGTGCTAAGCACTATGATGTTACAGACTTTGCTTCTAAATCACTGGTCTACCATTAGAATACACGTCACACATTCTACACCTTATACACACACACACACTTCTCCTACATATACTCTTTGCTTTAATAAATTTCTTGTTTTTTTATTTGTTGAAGCGAGAGTTGTCAAGTATGTTATGTTGGGGAAGAATGAGAGGGGGCATGATCCAGGGGTGAGTAAGAGTGAGAGGAAGGTGTCTTCAGATTGAGGGAGTGTGTGGACGGAGTCTGCTGGATTTCTCCAGAATAGAGATATTGAATTAAAAATAATGTGGGTGTCGATTCTCTTCACTCCAGGGACGACACTAAAGTGGTAAAGAAGAACAAGTAACTAATACGACATTCATTCTTTACACACACACAACACAGATGCAGGTCCCTTTTTCTGGCTTCCGGTCACTTAAGCGTTAACACAGCGGATTTCAGTGTTACAACTCATTGTCTTACTATGTATTCACATGAAAACGAAATTGAATGCTAAAGCAGAGGGAGACAGGGTTTCCCTATACTTGGGTGCTAGAGAGAAAAAAACGCAACGTCGACTGCGTTAGGGCCACAGTTAAGAAGAGAAAAAAAGAAAAGAGTTTAAGCACCTCATACATTCCTCTCGCTGCTCAAGAAAGAGATAGGATAAGAAGAAGATGGTTACCAGGTTCGGGTAGACAGAGAATCAAAATATCTCACTTTTTGATTCCAGGCGATGAATTACCACATAGGTAGTTCCAACTACAGCAATTATTCAACTCAAATAACAAACCAAGTAACATACTGGTATCAATTTTATTGCTTAAAAAAATGAACCCTTTCAAAACCGAGATAATGCCAAACAAATCAAGACCCCATAATTCTATCCGTAATTAGGAACCCAAATAGACTCCTGATACGACCATACTAACTCATAGCTGCAAATAAACAAACAAAATGCACAAAATTATAGACTCTGCCACCATTTGACACATTCAGTTGCATCCATAAAAAGACTTCACAGGACAACCAGTACGACAATGGTGTGTGTAAACAATGTCTTTGTGGCACAACCATAGACATGGACTGTGTAAATTCACACCAACCACACGATGCTTCCACTGGACAACAATGATACGAATAGGTTATAGGATATGCTCCACATAAAAGAATAAATGACAAAGCACACCTACTCTACAGCATCCTATGCTTGCTACCAGCTCCCCACATATCCCTAGTCTCACACCATATCCATCATCACAATCACCATCACAATCACCATCACAATCACCATCACAATCACCATCACAATCATAATTACCATATGATCACTCTTGCAGGGCCATGCTCACAACCATGTCACCATGGCCATCTCACCATCACAATCATCAAATGACCACTCTCATCATAGCCATCCTCATCCCAATCATCTTAGTTGACATCATTACATGATCAGCCTCAACATAGCCATTACCACAATCATATCACCATCACAATCATCAAATGATCACTCTTACCATAGCCATCATCATCCCAATCATCTTATCTGACATCACTACCTGATCAGCCTCAACATAGTCATTACCCCAATCATATCACCATCACAATCATTCTTACCATAGCCATCATTACAATCCTAATCCCAATCATCTTAGCTGAGATCACTACACAATGCCAAGGCTACACAGCAACCCCAATAAGTAACAAAATCAACGCAGAGCACAACTGAGCTACCCCGGTGTACAACGACTCTAACAGGACAACACCATTTGAACGTGTACATACAGGACATAAATACCGTTCAATGCACCAACAGCAATCAAGCAGACATATAGGATATGCAACTCAATATGACATCCCCAGGACACAGGCTATAACATAAGTCACCGCCAACAACTCAGACATATAACACCACCTAAAGTCATTACAATATTATTCCCCACTTTGATCAAGCTCAACCAATAATACCCCAGATCCATTATGAGTGCCCTGTTCACCACCTCTTGTACTGGCTGATCAGGAGACTATTCTTATTTGTTCACATTTGTCAAACCTGAACAACACAGATTATTATCCTCATAATCATGAACCTTATAATTATAAACAACACTATCATATGTGTAGTGTTCAACCTGGTACCTTCATCACTGCACACAGTCATGAATAATTATTACCATAGCTACATTTATCTAGGAGAACATAACAGACATTGTCATCAAGCATCACCTGTCTATTGCTTTCACCGTGCCACTCTACACCTCCGTACGCCAACCATCACTACAGTTTTAGCATTATTGAGACATACTAAGTCATCTGACTTCAAACACAATATAGCATGGTGGGGGTGCCTCTGGCTGTGCAGTTCATAATTGCCTAGTTTGATCACTGCGGATCAATCGCCTCAGCCATTGCTGTGCACTTATAAACAAAGCTACCAGCCTAATGTAATTTCTACTAATAACTAAACCCACACTGATATGCCATAACAGAGACACACTGATTCTTCCTGTCATGGTAATTTAAATGCACCCACAATGCACCACACCTAAAACATTACCTGTTATACCTGTTATGTGCCACAAACATAAATATGGTTTCCCCACCCTGTTGTCATTTTCATGGGTATAGTTATATTTCAATACACCTCCCTGCAGCACTTGGCCTGGCTGCCTCCTTACAGATTTTCCTCCTCACTAGCATTAATGATAACCCCATTTCCTGTGCCTCCGTTCTCCATATACTCTATTGGCTGTGATAATCCTACCCCTTATCATATATCAAACACTGCTGTGTTCAGGTCCCTACAGGTGCAATGACTTTCCTCTTGTCAGAACCTGGGCATCCTGGCTTCTAATACATTCTCTGTTCATGGTGATGCCATCATCATCATGTGCCACTTCTACAACATTCATTATAGGGATTATTTAAATGCATTATAAGAATCCAATCATAGTATTCACAAGTGGAATTCTTCAACAACAGCCTGTCCAGCCTACCTCAAGCCTTTGTGATCACAACAAAGTCACACCCCGCCCACAACAACAGCGCAGTCTTCAGGTGATTGTTCATCTCAACACAGGAGGAGTATTCCCTACATCTCTTCCTACCGTCTCTCTACCTTTCTACTTGTCTGAATTCTGCTAAGCTACTTGGACATTTGAGCGGTCTCCTCTTGGACACATCACTGCGAATCTCTACCTATCTTCTTGTTTACCTTTTCAACTTGCATTCAGCCATCTTGCAGAAGCCTGCAATCTTGCGCAGACCGTATGCGCGGTAGAGTCAGGAGAGCTATACACTGCTATATTCTGCTGGGAATGTACTCCCAGGTTTTCCTAAATGCTAGCAACTTGAATTTAATGGTCACACTCAGGAATTAGCTAGTAATTAATTATACTTTGCATATTGAAAGGGCAAACCTCTGTTTATTATTACACTTTGCCTATCATGCGAATGGTGGGTTCTTGGTTAACTCCGTGCCTTCTCTATCTTATAAAATTATTCAGTAGCATTGCAAATGTTAACTCTTTCTTAGATTTAGAACTAAGTATAGAGAATACATACCAGTCACAGCGATCAATATTTTTGTAACATTGGTGATTTTATCACTCAAAGTGGCATTTGCGCCATTCCTCAGTGGCTTTAGCTAATTTCAAGTTTCGGGCTTAGGCACCCTCTGGCTTCCCAATTTGGTTTGAAGAGGCCCCTTTTATCCGGATGCTGGCGCGGCTTCGCAACCTAAGTCACACGGACATTTCCATGTATCCAACGATGGACTACCAATCAGCTTACAGCACGCCCTGGCCAATTTGCATGTTTAATCTGCATCTCTAACTTACTTGACCTCCGCTACGTCCCCACCTGGGTTCAGAGTCCGCTGTGGGTGCATGTGTGTTCCCACAGCCGTAAATATGTCAGCTTGGGTACCTGCTATTGTCCCCTGATAGTCTCCGTTTATTTCCAATCTCGTATGCACTTATAAACTATGTGGCATGTGTCTTTTTCTGACAGCTCCAGATTAATCCTGAACTGTTTGTACCTATAAATTCCCCACCATCTAGAGTTACTCACGGCCACTTGACAGTTCAGAACAGATTTACGTTACTTTTGGTTGAAAAATCTTACTCTAGTTTCAATTTGGGTGACCCAGAGTTTACCAGTTCATTTGTCGCCCCAGGCCCTGAACTCCTTAACTGTTTAAAACATATCCTGGTCAATGAACCTAGGTACTTCCAAATTCCACGACCCACCGGTATTGGTGGCATCACTATCTAGTGCCTTATTATCCCATTTTGTGACGCATCAGTCGTTCACACACAAATAACCAAATTGAAACATCCGAACATACCCATGTCCGCAACGCGACAGATAATAAATAATATATTAACACCAACCCCACGCTATCAGTGTCAAACTTGGCCATTATCCAAATCACACTTACGCAAAATCACCATCTGTGAGATGAGATGTTTGAGAAGATCCGTACACATAACTATTGGAGACCGAGTAAGAAATAATGTTATCAGACAGGTAGTGGGATCACCACCTTATGCCACATATATTGAAAGGTTGAAAATCAAATGGTTCGGCCATCTCGTTAGAATTAAACACCACCAGTTACCAGCACTGACGCCACACCAAAGCAGATCCTATATGTAATCAACATGACGTACGATATTTTTTTCTTGTTTGTTCGCTCGCTTAAACTCAAGTGTTTAAAGTAGTAAGGGACTAAATTTTGCGTGTGGGCTAGCTTTTCCTTTTAACGTCCCGAGATGAAAATGAATTGATATCAAAGGCATTGTACAATCACACGAAATTACACTATTTAGCGCCATTCACCGGGTGCAGGAACTACATCTATACCTCCCCACGGTGCTTGACGGAAACAATGGAAAATGATGGACCAATCAACCAAGAAATCAACCATATACCTTGCTCCTGTTATGCTCATTATTATCATGATGTGCCGTACCAATAAACACTCTTTTTCTCGTTGCAGTTTAAATCTATTTATTGGTCAGTATGTTTTTCATCAAGCAAAAGGCTACGTTTGCCATAGATTGTTGTTCTAATCTCTTCAAGACACCTCCCATCAGATGTTGTAACTCCGGGAAGGTTAACCCGGTCAATAAATGCCCGCAGGAGTCGGATGTGTCGGCCTAACGGCGCAAGAACGCAGCTCTGCTATAAACAGGCACAACGCAATCACATCCGAAAAAAACTCCGGATGAACGCAGAAGAAGAAGAAGAAGAAGATGTTGTAACTGTTCCAAGATAGTTGTTCCGATTCCCTTGTTTAAGAAATATTACCATTTACCCGTATATTACATTGTGCTATTTCTTTCTTCATAGTGATGACCTTACTATTGTGTTGGGCTGTTGTTTAATTTTAAATTACTGGTGTCACCAGGTCGGTGCCTTAATACGACTTGTTTTCTGCCGACTTGCACGATCCAAAGGTCTCGTGGAAAGTCTTGCGATATTTCGTGCTCATATTATAATACAAGACAATATTGATGCTTGAATTCAAAGCTTCGAAGATGAACACAAAAGACCAGGCAACGTAGAAGATGTTCACCTCCTTTCCAATGACGCTGAATTCCGGCAAGAAGAATGTGGTCATAGACACAGCGACGCCTGGAGTGTAACAGACAATTAGCACGGCGGCGATAAGTACAACCATAGTCATAGTCTTCCTATCTCGGATGCTGATGGACTCTGAACGTTCCTTGTCAGCCTGTGCCTTCTTCCGCCAATTTGTTTTTCGTTTTAATTGTACTACTAGAATAATGGTGAAGATGATGACAGCAATGAAGGATGTGCTTCCTAAAATTGAGTACAGGAAGAAAACTATACCTTCCTTGCTCTTCCTGTTACTTGTAAACATTAAACTAAACAAGGTTCTATTCCTGTCTGGATAAAACTTCCAATACAAATACGAAGTCTCGAATTCCGGTTCAAAAGACAACATGGTGGACATGTACATAAACAACACCGTTGCTATAGCAACCTTCGGTGTTATAATTTGTTTAATTTTCAGCGGTAAAGCAATGCAGAGACACCTTTCAGCCGTGACGAACACGGTAATCCAGCCGGTTATCCGGACAAAACAGATGTGAGGAATTCCCGAAGTCAGATGCAAGATTTCAGGCGGGACAATATCCACATCGGAATTGATAAACAGAGGGTTCACGCACACGCCGCCCCACAATAATCCGAGCAGGCTGCCGAGGTCAGAAATTGCCAAGCCACAAAATGTGATATTCATGGTGGTATTGAAACCCTGTTTATAGAACACGCGAATATTCATCACGTTGGCTATTAGCCCAAATAAGCTAATACCAGCTGTTATGAACACATAGTTAACGACCATGTAGATTTCTCTGTCCTCATCGCTCACTAGTTGCTGGAATTTGATAGCCCCGAATGAATAACCAATTGTATTATCATATTCCATGGCTGTAATCATTCACTCTGCCAGCACTCTAAATTGGAATATAATATAATTTCGTGGTAATCTCAAAATACATAAATACAAGTTTGAACAAACAATAGAGTAAAAATCTAACATTATCAGCCCTGTTTTTCCCTGGACATTGTGTTAGAAACTTTCAACAATTAAATATCTGAAACCATATGAGGAAAAATTACTAGCCTAGGTCTAATTCTGCCAAGTTCCATTCGCAGTGCGGAATCATGCATTCTACTATGCATCTCCACGGATGTAATGTTTCACGACCGGCATGGCACACGCCCTTGGTTTCAGGTCTTGGAGAGGAGATGGAGAGCGATGCATACCAGTGCCCGTGAAGTTGGTTCCCTTGTACTAGGTTGTGAGAAAGGTCTCTACACCTGATTCACTGCGAAAGAGGAAAACCATTTACAATGCCGTGACAACCTGAATGTTAATGTATCGAAATTTATAGATGCAATTAAATCTTCTATCTGTAGGAGCAACAGTAATAATCATAGGGTAGTATCTGTAGTCGCAATATTAATAGCAGTTTCAGCAGTAGTAATAGTCATAGTATAGTATATGTTGTCGTAGTATTAACAGAAGTTTCAGCAGTAGTAACAGTCATAGTATAGAAGCTGTTGTCGTAGTATTAACAGTAGTTTCAGCAGTAGTGGTAGTCATAGTACATTGGCTGTAGTCATAGTATTAACAGTTGTTTCAGCAGTAGTAATAGTCATATTATAGTAACTGTAGTCGTAGTATTAATAGTAGTTTCAGCAGTAGTAATAGTCATAGTAAAGTAGCCATAGTCTTAATATTAATAGTAGTTTAGGGACGCAGAGGTGTTTCCAAGGCACCAGGGCCAAGTTCTATACTGGCCATGACCTACTAACACGTCCTAGTCGTGCGTCCTGGGCAACAGGTCCCTTCGGGGTCCTGGCTAGCGTTCAGTAGGATCGCTGATTCTTCCGAAGTCGGAGAGTATCTGTCTGCACGGCGAGGAACCACCAGTCTGCACACAAATAAGCCAGACATGGGACAACGGATACACACGCAAACCTCAGGTCCTGTATGACATCACACAGATGTTGGACAACAGGATGTCTTGGTCTGTTTGGCGCAGGATTTGAATAAAGTCATCGTCCTATGGACCTCAGTCTTCAGGTTCGCCAGCTCACCCTGTGGCATGTTAGCCTTTCTGGCTTTTTGCCAATCTTTGACAGCCTGCCTCTTTCCCAGCCATGCCTTCTCGACCTCTCCATTCCACCGTGGTGGCTGCAATCATATTTCTTGTCTCCTGCGGGGGGAAGTTAGTTTTCTTCTTCTTATCTTGCTTATGTCGTCTTGACCAGTGTTGTCATACGAGAAATGGGACGAGTTCTGCATGAAGGTGTGCTCCGAGCGATCTCTTACGACATTCTGGCGCCTGCATAAGAGCATGAACGCACAACGTAGGGGTATTCCAGACTTTCAAGGCACAGACCTCACATGGAAAAAGTCGGATGCGGATAAAGGTAAGGCCCTTCATGCACGCTACATAGAGCAGACTGACCAGAAAGACGAACCCGCCAGACAGAGGACCACAACGACACTCTCTCAGTTGTGCGAGGGGGTCGGAACAGACGAAGAATGGATAATCACAGCTGAAACAATACGAGCGATGCTCAAGACATCACCTAACACCGCCCCAGGCCCCGACGGCGTCCGATATGGTGACCTACTGGTGATGTCAGATGATGACATGGAAGAACTGGCCAGAGAATTCAACACCAGTATCCAGAGGGGTCAGATCAAAGAGGAATTACTACACAGCTACTTGCTGCCGCTGCCAAAACCGAACAACGACCATTCCAAGATAAGCGGCTACAGAATCATTAGGACGCAGAACACTGCTGGCAAGCTACTGAAGAAAATTGTAGCACACAGACTTGCTTGTGACTTGGAACAACTCGGCTGCTTCCCGCCCACACTTGGAGGATGCAGACGTAACAAAGAGACATGGCTGAATGCTGCAGTCTTTGCTCAAGATGTTTACGAAGGATTTCAGGTCTGAGAAGAGACATATGCGGCCGCCATAGACTTAGAGGACGTATACAATAGAGTATCCTTCGAGCACTTGATGCAAACCCTCCTCAGATGAAAGTGTACCCTCACCTTGTACGATGGATAGCTGCAGTCCTGCTCCAAAGGAAGGTGGTGCTAAGATGCGGGAGTTGGTCTTCTGAGCCGATAACGATATGTCCAGGATTGCCGCAGGGTTCACCACTGTCACCAGTACTATTCAACGTGTATACGGTGCCGATCACTGAACAACAGTTGGACGGGAGGGGTAGGACTCTGTCATTTGCTGACGACATTCTCGTGTATCGACAGGGTCGAGATAGACAGGCGGTTGCCAATGATATGCAGGGCGAACTAGATCGAATTTCCTCATGGTGTGCTGATGCCAGTGCCCTTGTCAACCCTGCAAAGGCATCGGTTACATGGTTCTCCCTAAACAACCATATTGTGAACACAGACCTGCCGGCAGTAAGAATGGATGGGAGCATTTTGAGTAGAACCCAGTCAATGACATATCTTGGCGTGAGGCTTGATCGTAGCCTGTCTTTCAGAGATCATGTCGATTATGTCATAACGAAAGCTCGAAAAGGTTTGTCAGCAATGAGAGTCATGGCGACTGCCAATATCGAGCAAAGACTGCTAATACTTCTGTTCCAAGGACTGGTGCTTTCACCCATCGAGTATGCCCTGGCCATCCTCACTGTCAGCCCTACACAGATTGGAAGACTTTAAAAGGCACAAAACGAAGCCATGCGCATAATTTTGGGCTGCACGAGACACACCAGCTGTGTAGCAATGAGATACCTCCTTGATTTCCCGACAATGAACCACAGGATCAAGATCTAGAGAGCTCGTGCATACTTGAAAATAAGTGCAGATGAGCGGCACCCTCTACATGCAGCTATATTCCGAGAAAAGGGTGACAGGCTAAAGAGGGGAAAATCATGGATGGGTCGTGCGGAAGATGTCGTCAGACAGGCCTGCAGTCTTACCAGTATCAACCCCGGCAAGGAATGGGTGCCGGTGCCGCCAGCTTTTAAGTGCACTTTCTCCTGCATTATCACACTCGACAGACGGTGCAGAGAGCAGAACCCTGCCGCTGTCAATGCAGAGGTCAACGCGCTCATCCATGAACACTTAGATAGCCCCGAAGTTCTTATCTATACTGATGGATCTGTTGTAAAGCAGCAGAGAAGTGCATAGGCATTTACAGCCCGTTCAGCGGGCCGAACCGTTCATGAATCTAGTGGTGCCCACTCCATGACCACGAGCAGCATGGAGGTGATGGCAGTAACACAGGCTTTCATATAGCTAGACTTACAGCATTATACCAACGTGTGTGTACTAAGTGATTCAATGAGCATGATTCGGAAGGTCGAAGCTGGATCAGTACGTAGACAGTAGACTGAGTCGCTGCTGAAGTCTGTTGTCCGTAAAGTCACCTTCATCTTCGTCCCGGGACATGCGGGTGTCGAGGGAAATGAACGAGCTGATAAACTGGCTGGCTCTGCACCCCCTGCAGATGGCCAGCCCATGGATCGTGTCGATGTTATTAACGTCCTTAAAGATATATCGAGAACAGAGGATTTTGACGTCAGTGAATCCACATCCCTGCCAGGATGAAAAACTTGGGAGTAAGAATTTTCACGGCCAGACACGAGAGGGTACATCGGAAAAACGAGGTGCCTCGTAAACCAACACAGAACTGGCACCATTATCCACCGAACGCTGATGCATATGCTGGGGGGGGGGGGGGGGAATCTGAGCACCTATGGATCTGTCCGGAGTGCAATGAAGATACCCCAACTGAAACTGATAACTGATAACAGGGTGTCTTCATCCGACATACAGGACTTCTCTCTGGAGTTCACAGCCAGTGAACGCAAGCAAGGAGCAATAATAGTTTCAACAGTAGTAATAGTCATACTATAGTGGCATTAGTAGTTTTAATAGCAGCTGAAGTTAATAGAAGTAATAAGTGATGTAATAGATGATATTGTTAGTGTAATAGTACTATTAGTAGTAGTAGTAGTAGTAGTAGTAGTAGTAGTAGTAGTAGTAGTAGTAGTAGTAATAGCAGTAGTAGTAGTAGTAGTAGTAGTAGTATTAGTAGTAGTAGCAGTAGTAGTAGTAGTAGTAGTAGTAGTAGTAGTAGTAGTAGTAGTAGTAGTAGGAGCAGCAGCAGCAGTAGTAGTAGTAGCAGCAGCAGCAGCAGTAGTAGTAGTAGTAGTAGTAGTAGTAGTAGTAGTAGTAGTAGTAGTAGTAGTAGTAGAAATAGTAGTAATAGCAGTAGTAGTAGTAGTAGTAGTAGTAGTAGTAGTAGTAGTAGTAGTAGTAGTAGTAGTAGTAGTAGTAGTAGTAGTAGTAGTAGTAGTAGTAGTAGTAGTAGTAGTAGTAGTAGTATACATAATGCAGTGATTTATATATCATTATTGTAACTATATATACTTTAGTGATGCTTTACACAACTTTATAAATACTTTATATAGCTTAGTGATGCTTTATACAATGGTATATTTACTATATATAATGATGTTTTATACACCTTTATATTTACTAGATATAACGTAGTGATGTTATATATACTGTTACAGCTACTAATTTAAACCGTGAGGGTGCTTTATACAACTTTATAGTCACTATATATAATGTAGTAATGTTTTAAACAACTTTATAGTTACGATATATTGCGTAGTGATGCTTTATACACCTTGATAGAACACCGCACGACGAGAACACAGAAGAAGAACCATCTGGAAATCTAACCATTAGAGAACTGTTTGCGGACGACCAAGCACTAATAGCAAAATCAGTAGCTGAATTACAAGACCACGTGAATAGTCTAAACGAAATATGTAGGGAACATAACATGAAAATTAGCACAAGTAAAACAGTATTGACTATAGCTAAAGAAGATAAAACAACAACGATTCACCTCCTAGAAACAAGTAAAGAGTTTCAAGTACCTTGGAAGTATAATATCATCAAATGGCAAATCAGAAGACGAGATCGAAAATGATCTCAATAAGGCAAACCAACTCATTGGACAAATGGCACCATTACTAAAGAAAAAGCATGTATCAAGAACTACTAAGAAAGCACTTTACAACACAATCTTCCTACCAACTCTATGTTACCAATGCCAAACCTGGACAATGACAGAAAAAGAGAAAAGAAAAACCACAACAACAGAAATGAGATTCCTGAGAAGAATACTCAATGTATCAAGAAGAGATAAGATCAGAAATGAAGAAATCAGGACTAAAGTGGGGGTTATAGCTAAACTAGATTTTATTAGAAGGCAGCAAGTCAAATAGTTTGGCCATGCAAGAGGTTACCAACTAACAGTGTACCACAACAAGCAATGATGTACAGACCAGAGGGAAGCAGAGGAAGAGGCCGACCACATAAACAATGGACGCAGGGAATAACAGAGTCCATGGGAATATCGATACATGAAGCCCATAAGCGGGCACGCTCCCGCTGTTTATACTTCACTTCGACACCGCAAGGTAAAAGACGAACATGATGAGATGAGATGAGATGAGATAGTTACTATATGTAACGTAGAGATACATTATACAACTTTATAGTTACTATACTAACTGTAGTGCTGCCTTATACAACTGGTATCATGTAAGAGGTTCTGTGCAGAACCGGCCCATGTTGCTCTCAACACAACCCAGTGAAAAGTGAATCTATCCTTTGCCTGTCCCAGAACCTTATGCATATTTATTCTCAAGCTTTTTGCAATCTCCAGTGTCCATCTTGTTGGTCAACCCGGCATCTTCTTCCAGAAAAGGTTTTGTTGAAACCACTCTGGTGTGTAATATAGCCAAGCTATTTCTGTTCCCAAAATATGCTACTGAATGTGTGCCAGGTTTCTTCGATGTTCAGATCTGGTCGAATATTAATGATGTTCTACTTCTTGGTCCACGGTATTCTAAGAATTGTTCTACAACATTTAAGTTCAAAAGCCTTGATGTTTTTATTTTAGTGTTCGTGAAATAGTCTTTGACTCACTCCCACATGTTGCTGCAGGAAAGATGCTGTTTTCAAACATTTTAAAACATAAAACTGCATGGCTGCTATATCTACAACAGCCACGCATTGCTAACATTTTTAGTAATCAAATAACTGCATAGATTCGCTCATCTAATATTTGTGTTGCTGTTTACGTTAACCCAAGTTATTCAGCAGCACCACACATGCAAACATGTCCTTAACATTTTAGTATACTTTTTACGTTCTAATTAGCCGCGAATGTTGACTTTTCTACGTTAGAAAAATCGCTATGTATAGTCCTAGTTATAGATCCTACATACGAATAGTGAATTACGTGTTTACAGTGTAAATAATTCTCTTCTTCTGGTGGGTTTCAGTTCTAATAAGGTTAACACAATTATCAGCGCAGAGAGAATCACAACCTATGCTCTCCTAATATGTCCAATGTTGAATGCAAGTAACTAGCACACATCGTATGATTCATAAAGTGCTAATACCTTCATACTCTATACGTTTGCTAAGGGTGCATACATTTGTAAGATAATTGCTGGACGGGATGTGGTATTACAAACCATAACAAATGATGTAAACTGGAAAGATAATGACTGCGAAAGAATGCCAGTTTAGTTACACCTGAAACGCATAGGTAGTTATGAAACAAGACAACGAAGGAACATAAACTAATAGAAAACAAAAATTATTGGCAAATCAAACGAACTACTAACGTCCCAATGTGAGTATAAACCCACACAAATATGAATTATCAAGTGAGCACACTTTCTTGATAGTATCTTCTACGTGAGCCATCCATTATCTTCCTTTTAACAGCCTGTGGTCCTTGACTGCACCCAGGTAGTCATGCAGGAGGTGTTCCATGTCCGCAGCTACCATGCGGTATGACCTTTGCTGCCATGCACTTCGGTGCCCGTATCTGGAAAAACTGGCTCTGAAGGGAGTGAATAGCGGGTCTCGTAGCGTCTCGAAAAGAGGCCACGATGACATTTCTGATAGCTGTAGAAGTTTAGACAAGACGTATAGACAAGCTTATGGTGTTGCTGCTGTTGCAGTCTCTCTAGGTGAAGAGCTACTTTATCATAAAGGCGATGTGGTGAGGGGAAAGTGTGCCCACAGGCTGTTAAAAAGAAGATAATGGATGGCTCACGTAGAAGATACTATCAGGAAAGTGTGCCCACTTGAGAAGATTGGCATAGGCAAGGAGTGGTTCAGAGTGTCAATTAAAATTTGTGTGGGGTTATACTCACATTGGACGTGAGTGTAGGGAGTGGCCAGCAAGCGCTACGGAAGTAGCAATTCAGCAATTAATTCAGGACTACTCTCGTCCTGGCGATGTAATTATCTTTACCGATGGCTCTGTGTTAAGAGGCAAAAAAGTTCTCGGGGATCCATAGCAAAAGCCAATGGCCAATGTTTAGTTAAGGAGAGCTTGGTATATGACACCAAAACCTCCTCGAGTCTGAGAATGGAGGTGGAGGCGGTTGCTGCAGCTCTTCACTAGTTGGAGAACAAACTGTATACGCATGTCGTGATTGTAACTGATTCACAAAGCATGCTGGACGAAGGTGAAGACTGGCACGCTTAGTGCTGAATGGCTTGCATCGATTCAGAGGTCGCGGGTTGTGGGCATTCGCTGGATCTTTTCTCCGGGACACTCTGGTGTGGTTGGAAATGAACAGGTAGACCTGCTGATCGACTGTTTCCAATAATTCAATTAATCCAGGTAATCCCTAAACCATTTCCACAATTCTCATCATACATGCAAATCTGATATACATGGAGTTTATAACGAGAGCTTTTACATCCGTTTTCGTAACTTACTCAACAACAATCCAGCTGCACTAAATAAGTGCTCTACTGCTGCTGATGACACTTTTTTTTTCTTTGTTTTTTTTTTTCGCATATCCTTTTTATAGGACATAGCTGTCAACACCAGCATTTTACCGCTGTTGTTGATATCTTGGCAAGATTACGCCCAGTAGTTTGTCATTGCTTTTTGAGCGACAGGCTCACACACCCCCGTAAGTAGCCAACTGGTATTGCCAAAACAATTTCGCACTTGCTTTTAGCAGTGGAAACCTATGTTCATTTTCCCAATAATTTAATGGTTGTGAAGTTGGTTGTCGTAATTTTTGATACATGGTGACTTCATCTCACGGCATTTGTTTCTGGGGTCATCAAACTTAAGTGCTTTGTTTGGTGGGGGATAAAAAAAATAAGTCAAAATCACTTATCGGCTTTTGTTCTACAATTCCTGCTACTTTACATCCAGCAGATGATTCAGAAGAAAGATTTAAATCCTTGCTGAATGAAATAACACTTTGAACAACAGACTTAGAAAAAGCGATCCAATCATTGGCCCATTTACTGGTGTTCAAATTCCCTTTCTTCTTAGTAACAACTGACTTAACCATGTCTTCTATTTTTGCTGGTGACACACCAAAATGTACTCTTAAATAATAAAAGGCTATGTGTATTTTTTTATTTATTCGGTGTCCCACCACAAGATAAAGAATAGGTACAAATATATAAAGAAAAAAAGAAGGATAAAAGGCTTTAAAAGGGTAAAAAATAAACAAAATTAAGGGTAGCTCTGACGTAGATCAAGGTGCTATGACATGGCTACTGTCCCATGCTGTTCCATGGGAAATACAAATGTGTGCTGTCCCATCCAATGGGACCTTTCCAATGGGAATCCCATGGGAATACCATTCCCATGGCCAAGCATGGTGAGGATCTGGTGTCAAGCAGAGGTAAAGCAAGACGGCCATATAATCAGATTGTAACGGGCACCATTAGTTTTCAAACTACTCTGGCTTTTGAAGATGATAACTGAGCGCTTATGAGAATGCCCCGATTGCAATGATGTCGGTTCTTGACTCAACTCAACTCAACTTTCCCGTTGTGACGACATACTCCAGTTTTACAGTTGTGAGTACTTACTCCATAAAGAAGAGTACTAAGGACACAGGCTTGGTAGACGAGTTCTTTTGTTTTGGCAGTAAGCTTCCTGTTCTCCCAGACTCTTTTTGCTAACATGTTCATTGTTGTTGCTGCCTTGTCAATCCTGATGTTGATTTCCTGATCGAGGGATAATTTGCTATTTACCTCTGATCCTAGATATGTAAAATGGTCTACTATCTCCAGTTCGGCATCGTGAAACCTGGACAACTTACTCACGCCAAGAGAAACGTTTAAACAGCTTTCATATGCGGTGTCTGCGAAGAATACTTGGTATTAAGTGGCAAGACAAAATCACAAATACTGAAGTATTGGAAAGATCAGGTTGTGTGACGGTGTATTCCATGCTCAGTCTTCGTAGACTTAGATGGATAGGACACGTTAGGAGGATGGATGATGGTAGAATACCAAAGGACATCTTTTTTGGTGAATTACAGATGGGTAGGAGATCTCAGGGTCGGACTCTACTACGATACAAAGATGTGTGTAAGCGGGACATGATTGATACAGGCATTGATAATGCACATTGGGAGCACGTCGCCGCTGAACGTGTTGCATGGAGGGCAACTATCAGAAATGGAATAAAGACAAAGGAGAAAATGATTGCAGATAAAGCACACACAGAGCGTGAGAGACGTAAGATGGTGTAAAATGGTGGAAGTGACCATGTTTTCACATGCACCTACTGTGGGCAAACATTTGCAGCAAGAATTGGCCTTACCAGCCACACTCGCCACCGCCATGGATCGTTGTTATTAAGCCTTTTTGAAGCACAATGTACCAAACTATCGTCTGTCAAGACGGAAAGGTGCCAATACAATACTATACTTACTGCAACTTTCCCGTTGTCATGACACACACCAGGTTTTCCTTCCGTTTGACATGCACAAAGAATGTGGACTGTCCTCTTCTGATGCAAGTAATCAGCTCGCTTTGTGGGTTTACTTCGTTCGGGTTTTCTTCATTACACTTTCTATCCAGAACTGATAACCGTGGTACTGATAATATAAAGAATATGATACAGGAGTAGCACATATTTGCTTACGAGAATGTTGAAGCTAAGACAAATGACGAGTAAAACGTTTCTTGAAATGTTCTTGGCATGTAATGTTGTTGGTGTACTCGTGTGTTGCATATTTTGGGAACATAAATAGCTAGGCCATATTAAACACCAGAGTGGTTTCAAAAAACAAAAAAAAAACTTTCTGGAAGAAGAGACGGGGTCGACCAACAAGATGGACACTGGAGATTGCAAAAAGCTTGCGAATAAATATGCATGCGGTATTGGAACAGGCAAAGAATAGATACTATTTTCACTGATTTGTGTTGAGAGCAACATGGGCTAGTTCAGCAAAGAGCTTCTTACATGATACTGTCAGAATCTCCCTCGCCATCGCCTGGCGGCGACGAACTAGTTCATTTCCGCTGCAACTCATAAGACACATCAACGGAACAGAAAATACAATTGCCGACCCGCTCTCCAGATGTCCTCTCGAGACATTGAACGACAGTTTAACTACGCCTGAGCGCAAAGACTAAGGTGGTTACCTATAGCTCTCAGACAACTATCATAGTCCAGCGAAATTATCTATTTAAGCTAAGAACGATGTGAATAGTTACTTCTGTGATAAGGACTGAGTCCTGCAATTTAGTTAAAATACATTTTTAACTAGTGAATGTGATGAACAAATGAACGATAGAAATGTGTTAGTACCATTCCTACGAACAGTGCTACAAAGACAGTACTACTCAGCTGTATAGGCTTACCGTAGTCCAGCTCTGGGTAACATCCAGTAGTACCAAAGCTTATGTATAACAGTGATATAAGCACAGGAAACTGTTAGAATATTTTAACTGTATAACTGTGTGAAATGGACGACAGTAGAGGAATTCAACTCATCCAGAGCAGTGTAATCCAAACGTGTACAAGAACAGTGTTTATTATTCCAACGGGTGAACACATTAGTGTGTACTTCCGCTTCCTTTTCTAAATATTTTCTAAATTTATCAAAAATGGCAGACTATATCACAAATAGTCATGAATGAAAGACAGAGTGAATGATTTTGGGACACTAATATTTGCATATGATAAATAGTATGAAAGTATTTATATATTTGTGATCTAAGAATCATTGATTGATTAATTTTTTCTCAATGGTGCCAAGTGTGCCACTATTGAAAAGAAATATCAAGCTATGACGCTTAGAATAAAAGTAACAAATGTACTTTATTTTTTTGAAAGAATTTCAAAATTACCTCCCATAACGTTTCATCATTACACCAAAGGGGAAACAATTTGACAGGTGGAAAATGTAAGCATGCATATATTATCTTTGTCATGGTAGCCAAAATGACTACACATCACCATGTGAAGCCAACTATGCGTGGAGTATAGTTACTGAGGTTGGGGGACCAGTATTGGATTATCCTACCATATCGGTGGGTTTCTAATTCTGAACTCATCTTATAAGGAAGATGAGTTAGGGCCTGACATGTTCTTTTTATGATTTTTTTTTCTTTTGTCGTGAGGTAGTGCGTTGCTTGAAAGATAGCGTTAGTCGCTGATAACTACCGGACTGGCTTAAGTCCATTACCAACCAAGATACTGATCCAACTAGGGGACAATACTGATGAAAGTAGCCTCAGGGCAACACTGAGGAAAATATATATCATGCATTATTACCAAGTCAATGTCAATCCAGAAATATATCAGAGTGTCACCTAACAATATAAACAGTTAGTCGATTCTGACTTAGAAAGATATTATTAACTTGTACCAAGAACAAACACCCAGAATGAAAGGATACTCCTTTCATAAGAGGGGGCGGTGGAGAATGTCAGAATCTCCCTCGCCATCGCCTGGCGGCGACGAACTAGTACGACCGTGAACTCAACTAGCAGCTACTACAAAGTGTATGGCAAGTGGTCAGCGTGCTGCACGAAGCGCACGAGAACTAAAAGCAGGGCCAACAAGAAACCATTGCTGGTAGCTCAGACTGCCGACGACTTCGAGACTGGACGGACATGGAAGAAAGTGGTGCATGTATTTGATGTATTATTCAATGCTTGATGTACGAAAGCTTGTATGCTTTGTAGAGACTGAGTGAGTGTACTATTCTATGCATTGATGAACGTGTATGTTGTAGATATGCATCTGTAAATGACATTGTGAGCGCAGCATGATATGAAGAGTGTGATTAAAATGTTTCAGTTATGTTACTGTGTGTTTCGTACAATCATTCGTAGTGTATGATTGTTTCAGTAATAAGTAAGAGCCTGACAGATACCAGTTGTATAAAGCAGCACTACAGTATATATAGTAACTATAAAGTTGTATAAGGTATCCATACATTATATATAGTAACTATCAAGGAGTATAAAGAATAACTACGCAATATACAGTAACTAAAACGTTGTATAATGCATCACTACGCAACATATAGTAACTATAAAGTTGTATAAAGCATTACTACATTATATATAGTTACTATATAGTTGTATAAAGCATCATTACGGCATATATAGTAACTGTACCAGTAACCGTATGAAAGTAAGACAGTTTTGCACTTCAGAAGACATTTAATTTCCCTGAATGCACAATTGAGTTGTAGGTGGAGAAGGTAGCAACTCGTGGTCTGTGCTGTTGCACAATGCGAGCCTCCGGGTACAAACTCTTTGGAGGCTTGGCAGTCAGAAGGGCATGCTACGGTGTCGTGCGCTTCATCGTGGAGTCTGATGCCATGGGCTGTGATTTTGTGGCCTCAAGCAATCTGAGTGGCTAGAGAGCAGTCTATGAAATCGTGGAGTCTCATGCCATGGGCTGTGATTTTGTGGCCTCAAGCAATCTGAGTGGCTAGAGAGCAGTCTATGAAATCGACTAATGGCTTCTTGATTCACAGTGATGACTGCGTCAATGATTATGTTGATACTGGTGTCAGACATGTCTCGTCCTGACAAAGTGTACTCGGTCTCATCATCTCATCTCATCTCATCTTGTTCCCCTTGTACCTTGCGGTGTCGAGGTGAAGTATAAACAACGGGAGAGTGCCCGTTTATGAGCTTCATATATCCAAATTCCCATTGACTCTTTTATTCCCTCTCTCCATCGTTACGAATCCATGTTAAAAACACGGGTTTGACTGTACTCTGTATATGCCTCTCTGTCAGAGAATCCTTGTTAAAATCATGGGTTTTACCGTAGACTTAAGCATTCTATCAGAGAATCCGTGTTAACATCATGGGTTTGACCGTACCCTGTATGTGCCTCTCTGTCAGAGAATCCATGTTTAAGTCATAGGCTTGACTTTACTCTATATGCCTTTCTGTCAGAGAATGCATACTAAAATCATGGGTATGAATGTATGCTGTATATGTATTTCTGTCAGAGAATGCATCTTAAAATCATGGGTTTGACTGTACTCTGTATTTGTATTTCTGTCAGAAAATCCATGTTTAAGTCATGAGTTTGACCGTACTGTCTATATGACTTTCTGTCAGCGAATCCATGTTTACGTCATGGGTTTGACAGTATTCTGTATATGCCTTTCTGTCAGCGAATTCATGTTTAAGTCATGAGTTTTGCCGTACTCTGTATATGCCTTTCTGTAAGATAATCCGTGTTTAAATCAAGGGTTTGACCGTACTCTGTTAATTACTTTCTGTCAGGTAATTCATGTTCAAATGATGGGTTTGACAGTACTCTAAGTGAGACTATTTGTCGATGGATCCAACTTTCTTCTCAACCTCGTGCACTAGATCTGTTAGATGGACCAGACCATAAATACACTTCTAGATCTTTCTATTCTATCAGTGTGTCCGACTTCTTTGTTGCAGTAATGTCCAGATACTTCTCTGTCGCAGTAATGTCCAGATACTTCTCTGTCGCAGTAATGTCCAGATACTGCTCTGTCACAGAAATGTCCAAATACACTGTCGCAATAATGTCCAAATACACTCTGTCGCAGTAATGTCCAGATACTCTATCTCAAACGAAACGTGGCTTTCTTAGAAATGTGTGTACACCCAAAGTACCATGAATCTGATATTATTAAAGTATATATGCATGTCTTTGTTGTATCCACAAATGTCACACAACTCAAAGAAACGGCAACGCTCTGTAAATACACAAACACAGAAAAACAAAAATGCACTTGTTAAATACACACTGTTTATTCTTAAGTTATAATGGCCTTAGATTCATTAAAAACATAATTTGGAAATAGCAATCTGCTTTAAAACTTGATAATGAAATAGTTCAATACCATAAGACTATTAAGAGAGGTGATGAGTAATGTCTCCAGATCTTTTCATATACAGTGAAAACACTGTGAGAAATTTAGAGGATATGAGAGTTATTACCATTGTGGGGCATAACTTCAAGAATATAAGACATGCAGATTTACACAGTGTTGAATGGAGACAACGATTAAGATCTGCAACATTGAGTAGATACGGTTATTGGGCACAGTGAACAACTAGAGTTAGAATTGAATTGCAATAGGACAGAGAGTACGCTGTCTCTAAGAAGAAAAAATATCACAATGTAATATACCGGTAAATGGGAATTTTTTAACCAAGTGAATCGGTTCAACAATCTTGGAACAGTTATAACATCTGATGAGAAGTTTCTTGAAAAGATTAGAACAAGAATCTCCATGGCAAGATTAAAAACATACTGACCAATAAAAAGATGCCACTTGCAAATAGAGATAGAGTGTTGAAGTGCTACATAGAACTTGTACTTTTGTATAGATGTGAAGCACGGACAACAAACAGACTAGCTGAGAAACATCAAATGGCAGTGGAATTGTGGTTTCTGAAGAACATGCGAAGAATGCCATTAACAGACAGAACAAATACAATAAGCAAATCATACAAGAAACAAATGAAAACCGCAAACCTATTAGAGAAATTATTAATAGACAGTCAAGATTTTTTGGGCACGTTATGAAAAGACAACAGTTGGAAAACTTGGTGACAATTGCCAAGTCGGAGGGAAAAAGAACAAGGAACAGGCAGACAGATAAATATATGGATGGCTTCGCAACATGGCATAATCCAGGCAAAAGGAGTGAGCTGAACCACGGCTGTGGTAATCGTGTGGGATGCCACATGATGATGATTCCCCTGGAATAAAAATGTAAAAATAAATGCACTTAAACTAACATTCTGTATTTTAAGAACGCACATTAGTAAAGAACACAAATAAAAATAAAAATTAACACCATATTAAAAATCAGTAAACGCTAATGTAAACAGTTGTAAACGGATTTCGCGTCCAAGAAGAAAGACCAGCGCAAATTACAGTACAGGCAGGACTCAGAAATTCAGAAAATTGCGGACAGACATCAGACACGCAGGCTATAATTACTCACTCTCTCTCTCTCTCTCTCTCTCTCTCTCTCTCTCTCTCTCTCTCTCTCTCTCTCTCTCTCTCTCTCTCTCTCTCTCTCTCTCTCTCGCACACACACACACATACACACACACACACACACACACACACACTCAAGACAAGGAAAACGCTGCGTAATACAAGTAGAAAAGAACACAATTCATATTCTTATTCTTCTTCTTTCGTTCGCCTGAAATATGTCTGTAACTGCAATGTTGTCTCTTGTATGCATTTAAGTCTTTTTTAGTTCACTCAGCGGTCCAAAGAGTTTATCTTTCACTGTTGTCTCTCTAGGCCAGAAGGTTCGCCTGGATATGTTGTAGTTTGGACACATTCATATAATTTATTTAAAATACGGTGTAGGCGGAGAGGTCATGACAGCAGACTGCAACCAGTGACCAAAATGTTACGAACATATAGGCAGTGTGTAGATTTAGGCGGAAAGGTCATGAGAGCAAACCAAACTGTAGGCGGAGAGGTCATGACAGTCGACCAAGCTGTAGGCGGAGAGGTCATGACAGCAGACTGCAACCAGTGACCAAAATGTTACGAACATATCGGCAGTGTGTAGATTTAGGCGGAAAGGTCATGAGAGCAAACCAAACTGTAGGCGGAGAGGTAATGACAATCGACCAAGCTGTAGGCGGAGAGGTCATGACAGCAGACCAAGATGTAGGCGGAGAGGTCAGGACACAGTGGGTAGAGCGGACAGAGACGACACATACCAACTTAACACACTACAAAGCATCCCAGAGGTACAAACAGCCTAATAAATGGATGCAAACACTGACACAACAGCGGGCATTGACAGAACACCAACACACAGAGGAATCAGACTGGACAGCATATATAGTACACACTTGAGGAATCAGACTGGACAGAATATATATAGTACACACTTGAGGAATCAGACAGGACAGAATATATAGTACACATTTGAGGAATCAGACTGGACAGCATATATACTGTAGTCTCAAAACACCAACTATTACTCGCTCATTACCTACATGAAAATACGAAGATTATAAAGCTGTACTGACATACGTATACCAGCATTAACAACACAAACACCAGACATTTCAACATTCACAACTCTGAGGCTTTAAGAAACAAACACGCATAACATGAACAATACACGACATAGAATAGTTAGTTGCGTATCCCTTACAGGACGTCACAGTCAACCCCAGCATGTTTTGGCTGTTTGTGATTTCTTGGCAAGTTTACGTTCGGTAGTTTACAATTGATTTCTGAACGACCAGCAGTCATATCTTTGTATGGAAACCAACGCTAAGGCGCCAGCAGCTGTGTTTCGAACACCTTCGCCACAGAGCCGGTCATGACATAAACCATACACGAATACAGTAACAGTACACCCAGTGAAGGTCCGCATGGCCGAATGGATAAGAACACGCGTTCATAAACATCCGGTGTGCTGATACCGAGGTAAGGGGTTCAACCACTACACCGGGCAGTTTGACTATAATGTTGACTTCTCGCCCTTGACTTGGGGACGTAATTTACAAGTACCTCTGAAGTCGGAGTGGGTTCGCCTGATGGCACGGGACACTGATAATAGGGAAAGCTAACACACACGCAAGATTCAGTCCAGTGCTACTAGAAGTAGTGCGTATGGGCTACGCTTGAGTTCAAAGCGTGAGAGCGGTCGCTAAGAAAAAAAGTACACCCAATGACAATATTGACAATACCGGGACATTTTTAAAGGCACAAATCGAAGCTGAACATAACAACTTGCATTCATTATACACAAATTCTAACATGAACACATCACCAACAATACACTACACAAACAGCAATACAGTGAACAAAACATTGACACTGACGAGCTACACAAACGCACTCTAGAAAAGCAGATAGAACAACAGCAAAAAAAAACAGATACCTACGAGAACCCCTTATAGCTAAACTCAAATAATATTACTCAAGAGACATCCAGTAAATAATACATGTGAATAGAATAAAGCATATACCGAAATAGACAAATAAGCACGACAGTGATACGCTAATTAAACTAACATTGGCAGATGTAACATACACACTCATGGCAATGCAGTTCATTAACAATCATGCAGCTGATTAAATAACAGATTAAATGATTTGGCCTTTGGCCACCTCACAAGAATGCCATAATATCATCTGCCACAAAGAGTCGCGTTTAAGAAGTATAATGGATTCAGAGCAAGGGGAAGACCATATAACAGATGGAGTTATGGTATCAAGAAGAACTTTAGAGAAATGAATACCAACTTACAAAGAAAGAGCTCATAAAAGATATTTACATCTCCACCCATTACTTCATTGAAGTAAAAGGAGGAAGAGACGAAGCAGAGGAAGAAGAAGAAGAAGAAGAAGAAGAAGAAGAAGAAGAAGAAGAAGAAGAAGAAGAAGAAGAAGAAGAAGAAGAAGAAGAAGAAGAAGAAGAAGACAATGCCGAGTCCTTCCCCCCCCCCCCCCCCCCCCAATATATATCTCGCATTCAATAGAGCTCTACCAATATTTCTTTTAAAATGTATCTAGAGACATTCCAGAAGTCCCAAACAGCTGCAACATGTCGTATGTGACAGTCATACCCAAAGACAACACAGACAAAAGAAAATATATGTTCATTTCATGTGATACGTTTAGTCGGTATGTTGAATGTTGAGCACCTGTTTTCCCCACAGTAATTTCAAATTTAACTGGAGCTCTGTTTGCATAGAACCTCTGAAACCGCCTAATTGCTAATCCCTATATTTGCACTATATATGCATATTCGTTTATTGTTTATTGATTACAGTACACGAAATGCTTTTTCTTTGTTAACGTTAAGAACATGGTTTATGAGATGTTGAGATATCGACGAGGACGGCGTTTTATTAGGTACTGTGGTTCATTTTGCCGTATTTTACCGGAATATTTCTTGCGGTTACGTTCGAATATTTGTTTTTGTGTCTCCGATATGGGGACGGTAAGCCTACCCATGATGTTGAAATTCCACGATTATTTCAAGATCGAGTTAAAACAGACACTGATTACTTGATATTGTTTTCCCCACCCCGTTTTGCGCTCTGCATTTTTGGTGCATCGGGAATCTTTGTTACACCGGTGAACCAGGCTACCTACTCTGATTGATTGATTGATTGATTGATTTAGGAATCGACATCACATCATTCGGGGCATTCCCATAAGTGCTCCGTCCCCATCCTCAGCAGCCAGCGAAGAGTTCCAACAATAATAGTACCAGTAGCAATCTGATTATAAGTCCGTCTCGCCTTTCCTCTGAGCGTTGACAGTCGGCCAGATCCCTTCGTAACTCCTCGTTGTCTCATTCTTGCCAGACCATGGTAATCCATTTGCTCCTCCGAGGTGTGCACGTGCTCCCACAAGGCCGCAACCACGTCTGCCTTGTCTTGTATCAATACTCCACCAAGTTCTGCAGAGCCAGCCAATCTGTCCGCCTGTTCATTTCCCAGCACACCGGCATGCCCCGGAGAAAAGATCCAGGCGATGCTTGTGACCCCCGAAGCGAAGCAAGCCACTCCGCACGAAGTCTGCCCGTCCTCACCCTCGTCAGCATGCTTTCTGAGTGAGTCAGTTACAATCACGATGTGTGTGTGTGTGTGTGTCGTATTCTCCATCCCGCGGAGAGCCGCAGTGACTGCCTCCACTTCCATTCTTAAGCTGGATGTTGTGGTATCATATGCCAGGCTCTCCTGCCCCAAACATCGACCAACCTACTCTGAATCCAACCTACTCTGACTCACCTACTCTGAGTGGTAAGTAAACCCGTAAATACCGTATTATGAGACGTATTACATTGTTCTACTATGTATCATTAAATTTAGCGTCAATTTTTACGTGTATTTATTAATTTTCGACCATTTAAGTTGGCAATAATGTCACACTGAAATTATGAAGATCGCATGCTGTAATGCGGTATTTCAATGGCGGGAGATGGCAGTTTTACTCCAGCTAGGAACATTTAATATTGTTATGCAATATTCAGAGTATGAATTATTGTATGTATGTTTAATTTTTCATCATTCTACATGGATCAGATCATTGTTAACTTTTCATTTTTCCAACGGAGTACCTTTTTTCAAAATGAATCTACCTATGTTGGCTAACAAGACTCGCGTGCAATCCACGCGCGATCTGACGTCACACAGATGACGTGAAGATGTAAATATCTGTGTGTGTGTGAGTGTATATATAAACCGGCAGAGTTATTTTTCCTTGAGTTAGACAAGCCGTTGTGTTAATCTCTCTTGTCGACAGTGTAAACCGATAGTTGTGTGAGTGTGTAGGTAGGGTTACAAAAAGTGAAAGGTCAAAATCGTTTTATTTTTCTATATGTCCATTTTAAACGATAAACTTACACAAAAACATTAATATCTGGGCTTGAAATTGACCTACAAACTTGAATAAGGTACCGTTGGATTTGCTATCGAAATATGCAGTTATGTAATTAAAAAGCAATTTAGAAAAAGTTACTAAAGTGGCTAGTTCGACTGCACAGGGATTCATGTGGTTAGATAATTATCATTTGTTTCCTGATCTATTTAGAGATGTCATCTGCTATTCTATTGCCTATATGAAGTTCCGTTCCGTCCATGTAATTTGATTGTAAATAACAACCTGGAATGTACAAAGAGGAAAAAGATGAAACCAAATAAAAATATTACATGTATACTTCGTGTTATCAGAACATAAATCACAGAACGTCACAAAGGGAGTATAGCAACACTGAAAATGACAACATGGAATGTTCGTACTTTCATCGGAGATGAAGGATTGGATAACATCAAACAAGAAATGGGATTTCAGTTAAGTTGAGCTAAGAACAGACATCATTGCACCCAGGATTTGTCCAAACGCGCTTCGTGACCTCGTTTAACAGCCAGCAAAGATTCATACCAGAGACATACAAAGAGTCGTTCCCACCGCTTCTGATTGAAAGTTCTCCTGGTCTTCTGTCTCAGTTTTGAGATTCTTCCAGAACCCCTGCCGATTCCCCGCCCCCTCTTCCAATATCATTCTTTCCACATACGGGTTATCAGTCTGTTTCCCCGCCTTCTCCATCTGGTCCCACAGGCACTCGACTACCTTTCCCTTCCATAGGTAATCTACCACCAATAGGTGCATTCTGTGCCAGTCTATCAGCCTGTTCATTCCCCCGCACTCCCGCACGGCCAGGGTAAAATATCCATACAATTCTCACAATCTGTGAGCTCTGAAGCGAAGAAAGACATTCCACACGAAACATTCTTTTCTCCACCTCATTAAACATACTCCCTGAGTCCGTAATGAAAACAGTGTGTGTTGCAGTGGTCTCCTCTAACCATCGGAAAACCGCTGTTACTGCTCCCACCTCCATTCTCATGTTGGATGTTGTAATCGTATATGCCAGACTCTCCCTTTTTAATCATCGTTCATTCGCGATGAAACCCCAACCACCACACTACGTCTGTGTCTCACCACTGGCCCATCGGTATAGACCACTTGGTTACCTTGATGTGTGTTACTCTGGATCAGTTGTTGCACCTCAAGCTCTGTGCGGCCAGCTGCTCATATGGGTCTGCACTTACGACCCAGTGTTACCATTACATTGTGCCCACCCGACTTGTCTTCCGGTACTTTAACCCACGCTTTTCAAGATTGATGGTTCCTAGATCACACACCTGGCGTACAGATATTTCTGTTTGTGGCATCCAGGACATGCTTCGTCTCAGTCTACGACCCTTTATTATATCCATGGCGTCATGTAGCTGTTGATTCCTATCTGCGGAAACTCTCATGTACCGTTTGGCTTGAAGAAATGGGAAGAGAGAATATTAATATTTTAGGTATGTGCGAGACGAGATGGAAAGGGACAGGGGTTACAATAGGGGAGGATTTTAAGATTATATATTCTAGAGCAGAGGAAAGGCAAAGAGGTGTAGCAATTATCTTGATCTGGAACCATCAAAATCTGTTAAAGAATATTGGGCAGTGCCAGACATGGTTCTATTGGTAAAGTTAATCGGCAGACGTTAAACGTCATTCAAATATATGCCCCAACAGGAGAAAGCAGTGAAGATAGTGTATAGGAAATTTATAATGGCATGGAGATGCTATGAAGAAATGTAAACATTCAGAAATAAACATCATTAGGGGAGACTTTAATGATAAAGTAGGAAATCAAGGGAATGGATGCACAGTAGGTAAACATGGGTTGGGAGAACGAAACGAAAGAGGATACAGACATGTGTAGTGGGCAAAAGAGCATGAACTGATTGTAGGAAACACCTGGTTTAAGCAACATCCAAGAAGATTATGGACCTGGAGGAGTCCTGACAGTAGGATGAGAAGCCAGACTGAATTGATTACATCCTGATTAGCAGAAAGTTTTGAAATGAGACCAATGGGAAATGTTGAAGAATTCAATCAGTTTAGCTGCAGAAACAACCATCCCAAAGTTAAAGAAAGTAGGTCGTAAGAAATGGATGACTGAAGAAATGTTACGACTAGTGGAATCATGAGAACACAGCACAAATAATCCTGACAAATATGAAGAGAGTCACATAAAAATCAGAACAGTATGTAAAGAGACAAAAGAAGCACGACTTGAGAAGAATTACATGGAAATCGAAAAATAACACAAGAGTAAAAATACCAAATGAATGCACAAAAGAATTCAGGAACTCACTAATAAATAAACACCTACATTAACAGGCTGCCTGAAAACAAAAGATGGAAAAAATAATAATCGAGAAGGATCCGATTTTAGATTCATGGTCAGGATACGAGAAAGAACTCTAAAATGATACCCGTGTTGAACATTTGGACATTTCTTATAATATGGAAGGATCATCAATTTTGAAGATGGAAGTTCAGCATGCTCTCAATCAAATTTAAACTGGCAAAGCCCCCTGAACAGTTGGATATTTCTTATAATATGGAAGGACCATCAATATTGATGATATCTTTAATAACGAAGACACAAACAATAGATTGCACGATTTATTGCCTTGCATATTTCGATGCATCTCGTCAGGTACATACTATAGAATTCACACAACGTAACGTAAAATAATTAGATAAATCCTCCAAGTTGAAATATAAACATTTTCGCACAGTAATGTCAATTGTCAACCACGGTAATTTTAAACTGACTAACGTGTCTTTCTGTTTGCACAAAACTGGCTTGTGTAGATTAATCATTATTGCTTCTGCAAACTTTAACAAGCCAGTATATGTATTGTGTGTGTTAAACAACACGCGAAAGGCCCTGTCTCTCCATCACATGGCCGCTTTCCAGCATATGCCTAGCAATTGATGAAGCGGGAAACTTCCGGTGTGTCGGCCCCACTAGGCTCCCATCGCCTGTGTCTAGTTTATTGTCGATCCATTGAGGTATGTGTTCAGACACTCTTTTGTTCCACTGCCGTTCTGTTCTGCCGATGTAGGTAGACTGGCACCTAAATGTGAATTGGTAAATATAATTGTTTTTGTCGTACAGGGGAACAGGCTCTTTTACTACTGGGATAGGAATCAGTGTGGTTCTGTACCTAATGACTGGAGTTGCAGCACAGAATGTTCGGTCTTCTGCTGTAATGAGCCGGTCTTGTAGATATTCCATTACGTCATCCCCTCGAAAGGTTAGCTGGATGAATATCTTGAGTTTAGGGATTGTAGTTTCGTCTGGTTTTGGTTTGGGCTGTTGGCAGTGGCGCTTTTTAAATCCTGTGTCGTATACATTCAGGTTTAAGGCATTCTTCAGAGTTTTAAATTCCTTTGTCAGTGTGTCATGGGTGCATATCTTCCTAGAACGGTCAAACAGGTTCCGTACTAAGCCCCGTTTGTACTGGACAGGTGTGAAGCTCTGAAAATTTAAGTATTGGCCAGTCCATGTTGCTTTGCGATACACCGATCTTTGAATTGTGCCGTCTGCTCTACGTCTCATTAGAATATGTAGGAACGGCAACGCTTCGTTGTGTTCGTGTTCCATAGATAGAGCAATGTTTTTACGCGTCTAGGGGGGCTGCGTGGTCTCGAGGTATGGTGTCCGCCTCGAGTGCTGGAGGCCCTGGGTTCAAGCCCCGGTGAGGACCGGGATTATTTTCACGTGGACTTCTAGTAATAAAATTTCCCCGGGTCTCTGGGTTGTGAGATCGGACGTCCGTGTGTATTGTTGCGCACGTAAAAAATCCCTTGGCAGTTGGAAATCGAAGAAAAAAAGTAGCCTAACGGCGCTGCCCGGGCAAAATTTCGAGTTAAAAATTTACAATGTATGTCAAGATCCTCGCCGGTGCACGGAGTTCGTGCACTGAGCTGCGTTTCTCCAGACTCAGGTTTGAGTTAGGAGGAGAACGGAGCACTTATGGGTTACACCCGTGTGCCGTGATGTTGATCAATCGACTAAACTAAACTAACTAAACTAGGCGTCATGTTCATTATGGCCTGGAACGATATTGCCTGTAGCTCGTCTCTTGTGATAATTTGTATATCATCCACGTAACGACGGTAGAAGACCAAGTTGTTAAAGTCTGAGGATCTTTTCTTCTAAATGTGCCATGAAGATGTCCGCTAGAATAGGGCCAAGAGGCCTCCCCACGGCAACTCCGTCACTTTGGCGGCATGACTATGTTAGAAAATTGAATTGTATGTTGGCGGTACATAGTTGTAACAGCCTCTCCAGAATAGATGTTGGTATGCCTAGTTTTAGTTTTTTGTCTTTAATGCGTTCCCTTAATACTTTCACTGTCCCATCTAATGGAACGTTGGTGAATAGAGAGGCTATATCCATGGACGCCATGTGTTTATTATTTATGTCCATAGTATCCAATAATTCCACCAGTTCTTCTTCTTCTTCTTTTCGTTCATCCGGAGTGTTTTTTCGGATGTGATTGCGGTGTGCGTTAGGCACCCTTGGGTTGAAAACCCTTAGGTCACACATCCGGCTTTCGCGTGCATTTTTGACCAGGTTAGCAATCCTGGGAGACTCTCACTTTTGTGGTACCGTCCACATCCCAGCTGGTCAAGTTCGAACAGTCGAGGACTTCGGTCATCCCTCAAGAGAAGGAAGGCACAGTCCATAGCATTTTCCGCCATCCTAGGTTGCTTCCATAGTTGCAGGGCCGACACATAGCGCCCTGATACTGGGCTCACCGAGGGAATGGTCACGTCATGCTCATGGCTGCTTTAATTCCTCACTTCAATATATTGGGCTTTTCGTTCGCCCCGGGAAACTAGGTAGTCAGAGCTGTTCCTAGCACGGGAGACATTCGGACGAGACATTTCACTCGGACGTAAATGCGTAGTGTCAATTTTTAGTTTGCCACCCGTAGGACGACACTTCCGACTTCCGGCGGGCATTTTTTAGTGAGGTTAGCCTTCCTCTGGTTTCGAGACACGTTAGACTGTTGTAATGTCACCCACATCTCAGCTGGTCAAGATAGAACGATCAACGATATCGTGGTCTGCCCTCAAGGGAAGGCAGGGGCAGACCATGGGCATTATCTCGCTATCCAAGGAGGCTTCCATAATTGCAGAGCCGGCACATATTGCTCTGAGACTGGGCTCACCCAAGGAGTTTCCACGTCCTGCTCATGGCTGCTTTAGTTCCTCACTTCCATGTGTTGGGCATCCCACTTGCCACTGATCGCTCAATCACACACCAGGAGTGGTCAGACTGCGAGTGACATCCACTCGGTAAGCTTTTGCTTGTGACTTCAGACCACGAAATAGGTTCGCTCGCCGTGCGTTCCATTTCGCGTTGATGAGACATTCTTCCACTTTTGTCTACACTCTCTATGAGTTAGATACAGACAGTTTCCGTAACCCTTCGACTGGGGCACTTTTCTGACTTTTTTGTACTCGCTCACGAGGTAGGCTACATGTGCTGCCGGCTCAGCACCTTACCTTCGTGCAGCAGTGAACGGGAAACGGCCAGGCCCCTTCATCCGGGAATCTCTCATATCCCCCAGCTGAGAGCCTTCGAACATGTATCAGACCTGAGCATGTAGCTTGCTCAGTATCATGTTTCTATTTTCCGGTAGACGGGTATCGGCCTGGCTCTCAGATCCGAGGGTTTGTGGCTTAGAGGCGTTCAGCCACAGCCCTCGACAGTGAACCTTAAGAGTTTCCGGTAGACTGGTATCGGCCTGGCTCTCAGATCCGAGGGTTTGTGGCTTAGAGGCGTTCAGCCACAGCCCTCGACAGGGAGCCTTAAGAGTTTTGTCCGGACCAAAAACGTCTGCCTTCGTGCACCTTTTAAACTTTTGACTGTTATCCTCAGTCTATACCTGCAGAGCAGCAGGTTGTGTCTCTCTTAGTCTGGTCCCTATCCCATAAGCTGTCCGATATGTAGTTTTTCATCCATCGGCAAGCAAATGGGGTCGATTGGACACGCAAGCTCCCCCACCACGTCAAGGTGGAGACACATCGGGGGAGATTCCACCAGTTCGAATCTCTGAGTATTTTTGGATCGAAGGACTGTCGTACTGGCGTTAAAATTACAGCTAGCCATCTCGCCATTCGGTGTTGTGCAGAGTTAACCATGGACAGAATCGGTCTTAGTGGGATGCGGATGCCGGACTTGTGAAGTTTGGGTAGACCGTATATGTTATTATGCGAACATGTGTATATTTCAGCTTGAAAAATGTATCTAGTTATGTTACTTTACGTTGTATGAATTCTGCAGTATGTACCTGACGAGATGCAGCGAAATATTCCAGGCAATAAATCGTGCAATCTATTGTTTGTTCTTCGTTAGTCAAATTCACTACGGGAAAACATTGTTTTGAATCTCCTAATCTGTTCTCCCTTTATAGTGAAAATATTATGAAAAATTTAGAGGATATGAAAGGATGACAGAACATAAATAATATAAGATATGCGGACAATACAGTATCGATTGCTGACAAAAAGCAGGATCTACATGTGGTGGACGCCGTTATTATATACAGTGAGAAACTAGGTTTGCAACTGAATTGTAAGAAAACAGAGATCATGGCCGTCTCATAGAAGAAAGAAATACCACACTGTAATATCCTTGTGAATGGAAATATTCTTAAACAGGTGAATTGTTATAACTACCAACGCGTAACACTCTGAGTGAGCTAAGGCAAGCTAGGAAGGATGTGCAAAAGGCTGCCAGGCAGTGTGCAAATGATTATTGGATCAAGTTATGTGAGTCCATTCAAATCGCAAGTGATAAGGGAGACATAAGAAGCATGTATGAAGGAATAAAGAAAGCCTGTGGTCCAGTGATCAAAAGAAGTGCACCATTGAAAACCTTGACTGGAGAAGTCATCACTGATAAGAAACAGCAGATGGACAGATGGGTAGAGCACTGTTTGGAGCTTTACTCAAGTGAGACCAAACTAGCGGATGATGCCCTCAACGCCATAGAGGCTCTACCAACTCTTGACCACCTGGACACACTTCCCACCATAACAGAAGTTAAGTGTGCTATAAATGAACTTGCATCTGGCAAGGCTCCAGGTAAGGATGGGATTCCAATAGGGGTTATCAGGAGTGGGCAAGACACACTCACTATACAGATCCACCAGCTAATAGAGCTATGCTGGCGTGAAGGACAAGTCCCACAGGATTTCAAAGATTCAAGCATCATAACACTGTACAAGAACAAGGGCGATCGGAGCGACTGCAACAACTATAGGGGTATCTCACTTCTGTGTATTGTTGGAAAAGTATTTGCCAGAATTGTTCTGCGCAGACTTCAAGTCCTAGGAGATCAAGTTTACCCCGAATCACAGTGTGGCTTTCGACAGAACCGGTCTACCACTGATATGATATTCTCATTGCGACAAATGCAAGAAAAATGCCGTGAACAGAATCAACCACTGTTTATTGCCTTCATCGACCTCACAAAGGCATTTGATTTGGTCAGTCGTGAGGGTCTGTTCAAGGCACTAAAGAAGATTGGCTGCCCACCAACTCTTCTGTCCATTGTGGAATCGTTCCACACAGGCATGAAGGGTATAATCAAGTTTGATGGTGCAACTTCTGAAGAATTTGAAATCAAGAGTGGAGTTAAGCAAGGTTGTGTACTAGCTCCCACTCTCTTTGGAATATACTTTTCACTTCTACTGAAATATGCATTTCGTGATCAGGATGGTGGTATATACATTCACTCACGCTCAGATGGCGGCCTCTACAATGCTCAGAGATTGAAGGCTAAGACCAAAATTAGGAGGGTACTGATCAGAGAGTTGCTTTTTGCAGATGATGCTGCAGTTACGACCCACTCTGAGGAAGAATTGCAATGTCTACTATCTGCATTCTCCAATGATTGTTCTGAATTTGGTTTAACAATTAGCAAAAAGAAGACACAGATTATGTCACAAGGTGCACATGAGGTACCATCAATCTTTATTGACGACGCCGAACTAGAGATAGTAGACCATTTTACATATCTAGGATCAGTGGTAAATAGCAAATTATCCCTAGATCAGGAAATCAACATCCGGATTGGTAAGGCAGCAACAACAATGAACAGGTTAAGAAAAAGAGTCTGGGAGAACAGGAAGCTTACTGCCAAAATAAAAGTCCTTGTCTATTGTCACGAGCGCCCTGAGTTAACCCAGATAACAATACCGACGTTTGCGTGGCGTATATTTTCTGGGCCACAACAGTCGTACTAACAGAGTAAACACAGCTGTACAGGTTACATCGTGTCAGCCCATATACACATTTGGTGGTGAGTGAGTAGGAATGGATACACAGAGTTGGCAGTTCATTAACAAGTAGAATCACATATATTGTCAGCTTAGGATATGGAATGGTTCCGTTTGTCATCTATACGGCCGGACATCAGACGAAAATGGCTGCTGGGATTGTCACCACGGAACAGAAGATTGACAAGTTTGTCAACATTTGAATGCAGATGGAAGCCGTGAGATCACAGGGGCAGATGTAAAACGGAAGTACCTAGTACGGAAAACAGTGCATCTGTCAATTCTTGGTTTCCGGCACATCAAGATGATTGGCAGCTTGGTATCGAAACTCTTTGTTGGGAGTATACAGAAACTAGCTGGCTTGTTTTGAGAATCTAGGCAATTACTGACAACTTTGACAGGATTTAAGCCAGGAAAATAGTTCTTGACAGGGGATGATTTGCCACTGTGCCACCTGTGTGGGGGAGTAAAGGATAACGTCACGTGGCCAACTTTGGTAGTTTGCGATATAAACTCGAGTTGAGATCAACTAGGGTGGACTTGAATAATGCTCTAGTCGGAGTGCAAGGGCACTGCAGCGCCTAGTGGAAATAATATCTACCGTGTGTTAATTAGTGACTTAATTTTGCACGTGCCTATAATGGCAGATGTAGATATGATTGATAGGACTGCAGTAGTGCCATTTAAGGTATAACCTATTATAATATATTCGTTATAATTACTTTAGGCAGTAGCCTTGTTAAACTATAGTGTGATGATTAGCACTGTTAGTGGAAACTAGTTAGAGTAGAATAGTGATATTAACTCTGCTAGTTAAGAATAGATTAGTGAAGTGTTGATAAGCTTTACTAGTTGAGAATTGAGTAATGAGGGATAATTGGGATCCTCCCGTAGGTGTCCCTGGTGGGCGGGGTTCCGCATTCTGTTTGCTGATATTTTTTCTTTGTCATAGCCTGATTCGACTCTAGGTGGGTAGCTAATCTGCTCTATGACTAAGTCTAGTTAGCTAAAGATCATTAAGCAAGGTGATAGGCTTACACTCAGCCAAAAGGATCAGTGACTAGTACTATCACCAGATGTGTTGTTTCTATCCTAGGTTCCCTACCAGATCCAAGGAAACTCTACAAGTTTTGGGAAAGAATTAAAAAACCCATTCTGAAGAACACCAGTTCAAGAGTCAATAAAGTTGCATACAGAAACGTAACTTACGCTAGAAGGAAATTGATTCATCAAAGAGAGTGATGCATACTGATGCACCACACAACATCAGACAGTAGTAACTAAATGAGAACAGTCTAATAGTTACCTAGTGTTATATAATCTCGTGTAATAGAACACAAGACATTATACGTGAGGCTAGATAGACACGAGTGAGGATCAATCACATTAACAATTAACATTAATGACGGTGTACACACTACAAAAGACTTGTGCAGTTTGTTAAGGAACGTTAGGAACGGACATTGTGTAGAGTGCAACCGGTCCATGATTAACTGTTAATACCACCGGTGTCTATTTCGGATGTTCATGAAATTGGATTACCAGAGGTCTACAGAGGCAAAGCATTATCCGGCAAGATGGTTCCGGCAACGGGTGAGACGTACATTGTTCTGACGTAACGTGCTGTGGTCTATCTTTGCTGTGATCAGCTGACTGAGTTGATGTCTGAGAGACAGAGTCTACACACTTTATAGAACACGTCACACATTTTCTTCGCATACACGTCTCATACACGTTACACTTTTATTTTAATAAATTAATCTTTATTAATTTCTAGAAGCAAGAGTTGTTGAGTATGTTGCGTTGGGGAAGTATGAGAAGGGGGCATAGTACGACAGTGTGAGAGTGATAGGAAAAGGTGTCCATAGGCTGATGGAGTGTGTTGGACGGAAGCTGGTGGATTCTCCAGAATATTGAGGGGGAAAAAAATAATATTATAATGTGGGTGTCGGATCTCCTCACTCCAGGGACGACACTTTAAAGGAGGACACGACATTATTGGGGGCTCGTAAACGTGATCTTTGGACAGCGGGATCTCTCGTAAACGTGATCTTTGGACAGCGGGATCTCTCGTAAACGTGATCTTTGGACAGCGGGATCTCTCGTAAACGTGATCTTTGGACAGCGGGATCTCTCGTAAACGGAATCCTTGGACAGCGGGATCTCCCGTAAACGGAATCCTTGGACAGCGAGATCTCCTGCAAGCAGGAACGTTTGACAGGGGGATCTTCTGACAACGGGGTCTTTTGACACGGGATCCTTAGTTATAAAAGGGAGATATCATTTTGGAGAATCCAGCTAGAGTGAATGTGGATAGGGGTTAGGACTAATATCTTACCTGTTCACACTTCACACGTCTGCATAGGTCTGTGGTCCTGATTCTACTCTTGTCACTGCGTGAATGTGCTGTGCATGGTAATATCTAGATTTATAGTACTTGTTCATATATCTGTATAGTAATTTGCAGTTATATTGTACTAGACCTGCTAGCTTACCTCTCTGTATAATGGCCACCCCTAAACTTAGCACGTTAGAATTAAAGGCAAGGGGGGAAGAAATGGGATTAGCTGGGTCTGCTCTAACGGATTACATACAGGAAGTGGAGAGAGAGTATCGTCAAGCAGAACGGGAGGATCGAAAGGCCGAGCTGGAATTGAGAAGGATGGAGTTGGAACAAGCAGCTAAGAAATTGGAAGCTCAGCAAGCAGCTAGGAAATTGGAAGCTGAGCAAGCAGCTAGGAAATTTGAAGCTGAGCAAGCAGCTAGGAAATTAGAAGCTGAACAAGAAGCACAGAAAAGGGAGCACGAGTACCGGATGAGGGAACTCGAGTTGAAGAGTCAATCTAATGGAGAAACTGAGGGAGCAGTTGGAGGTTCCTCCATCCCAGGATCAACACCAGTAGGTGGACATGGGTACCATGCTATGAAGTTTCCTTTAGCGGTCTACGAGGAGGACAAAGAGAAGATTGACCAATACCTTCAACGCTTCGAGGCTATGTCAGTTGCTATGGGTTTGGAGCGTAACAAATGGAATCTTAAGCTATCCCAGGGATTACGCGGGACGGGATACGAGGTTTATACTCGCCTGCCACCAGGACATGAGAACAATTATGATGAGTTAAAGACGGCTCTGCTGAAACGATTCGAGGTTACGTCACATACCTACCGGAAAAAATTTCGAGCAGCGAAACGAGAACCGGGAGAGTTGTTTGCCGCCTACAGTTTGCGTCTTAAATCTTATCTCCATAAGTGGATGGATTTGGCTGGGTTCGCACATGACTATGAGAGTCTGGAAGAGCTCATGGTGGTCGACCAGCTGAAGAAGCAAATGTCTAAACCTCTCAGGACGTTCCTGGGAGAACAAGGAGCGGAACGTATTGACCTCGTGAATAAATTAGCAGAACGGTTCGTCGAGGTACATGGGGAGGCAGGGGAAAACCTTTCCACCAACACCAAAAGTCAAGAGAAACATGACAAGAAGAAAGCCAAAAACTCAGGAACCAAAAAGTGGGAACCTTATGTGCAAAAATCAGAGGATAGTTCAGAGAAGAAGAAGGAGGGAAGCAAGAGCACTTCAAGCTCTACACCTAAACGACCGTGGTCGGAGAAGTGGTGTTCAATTTGTAAGTCACCCTCTCACAATACGAGGGACTGCAAATCGAAGGCTAAGAACCCTCACTTTGCAGCATGTCAAGTGACTTCCAAGGAGGTTGTCACGGAAAATGCCAAGGTCAACAAGGAAGCTCGCCACCAGGAGAGCTCATTCAAGTCCGACAATAGAAAATCTAGGACAGGGAAATGGTGCAACCAATGTCAGTCAAACACGCACAATGCTATTGACTGCAGGGGAAAGTCAGGAGACACTCAATTCGTCGTGTGCTCAGGGAAACCTAAGGTGGAGCCCACCGAACAGGTCGAGGCCGAGGAAGAGACTCCAGACCAGGAAAAACCATCTGTAGTGGAATTGGTAGAGGTTAACGGTCGTCAAGTGGAGTGTTTATACGACACAGGACTGGACGGGGAGGCCGTGATTTCTGCGGATCTGGTACATCCAGAACAATTCACAGGTGAAACCTTGGATATACAGCCTGCACAGAAGAGTGCTGTAACCATGAAGTTGCCCATTGCTAATGTGGAGATTCGGTCAAGGTACGTCACCGGCACCATCAAGGCCGCTGTATTGACCGATCCCATTTTTCCAGTCATCCTAGGTTGCCGGTATGTCTTTCTGGGAATGCCCAGGGAGCCAATCATATGGGAGCAATGCAGACTCGCTCTCAGACGAAAACGGAAGAGGCAGACGCAATTGTGACTAACCCAATGCCGGGGGAGCTACGAACTGCCCTGAGTGAGGATGATACTTTACGTCCTTGCTACAAAAAGCTGCAGAAAAGTGCTGATCCACCAGGACGGGGGCAGTACTACATGAAGAATAGGATACTCTACAGGAGAGCAGGAAGGGGAGACAACCTATACGGTCAGTTGGTCGTCCCGAAAGCTCACAGGTCCCAGATTCTTCATATGGGGCATACCATCTCCTTTAGTGGACACATGGGTATTGCCGCCACCATGCAGCGGATTTCCTGCCACTACTATTGGCCGGGAATGACAGATGATGTGCGTCGGTATGTGAAGTCATGCCCTGAGTGCCAGAGGGTGGCACCGAAACACTGGACAGCACCGGTGATGTTGGGTGAGATGCCCATCATGAACTCTCCTTTCGAGAGGGTAGCCATCGATATCGTGGGTCCACTTCCCAGGACTAGGAAGAGGAACATGTATATACTCACAATGGTGGATTGCTGTACAATGTGGGGTGAAGCCATACCGTTGACCACGATTGACTCGAAAAGAGTGGCGGACGCACTGATGGAGGCCTTTACCAGATTAGGCTTTCCGGATCAAATTCTGACGGACAATGGATCTCAGTTTTGTGGAAAACTCATGGAGGAGGTATTTAGGGTGTTTCACTCTAACCACATACATACCAGCCCTTACCACCCTCAAGCCAATGGACAAGTAGAGCGTTTCAACGGCACGTTGATGACAATGCTCAGGAAACTAGCGCAGGAAAAACCTGATAGGTGGGATGAATATATCCCAGCAGCACTCTTTGCCTATCGGGAAGTTCCTCATGGCTCAACAGGACTACCACCCGCTACGTTGCTGTTTGGTCGTCCAATCAAAGGACCGTTGGAAGCCATGTTGAGGAGTTGGACTGAAGAGGGGACGTCAGAAGAAGTGATCTCATCCTATCAATACGTGGAGGAACTGAAAGAAAAACTCCACAAGGGATGGACTCTGGCAAATCAAAACTTGAAAAAGGCCAGGAAAAGACATGCGGCTTACTACAACCGTAGGTCTAAAGAAAGATCTCTAGAGGTAGGAGATAAAGTCTTGTTGTTACTCCCAACGGGAAACAACAAACTGGAGATAGGTTGGCAAGGACCATTTCCCGTGGAAAGGGTGATATCCAGAACCAACTATCAGATCCGGATCCGGGGAAAGTCGAAGATTTTCCATATCAATCTCTTGCGGAAATACGAAGAGAGACCCGGAGACAAGGCAGCTCACCTCATGGCAATGGCAGTTGCAGTGGAGACAGAAGTGGGAACCAGCGAGGGCAGGGAATATCCCTTAGTACACCAGGAAACCTATAGGGATGTGCAAGTGAACCCTGATCTGACCTCCCAGGAGAGGGAAAGGATAACCCAGGTTCTCAAGTCTCATAAGGAGATACTGACTGATAAACCAGGACGAACGAGGTTGGTTGAGTTCGAGATGACTTTGACCACACAGGAGCCTGTTCGCCAAAAGGTTTACCCAGTGCCATTCTCTAAAGAAAAGGCCCTGGAGGAGGAAATAAAAAAAACTGCTGGAGGATGACGTGATTGCACCATCCACATCCCCATACAATGCGGGGGTAGTTTTGTTACGCAAACCAAGTGGAGAACACAGGTTGTGTATAGATTACCGACTGCTGAACAGTCATACACAGTTTCAGGTGGAACCCTTGCCGAATCCAACTCAGCTATTCGCTAGGCTCCATAAGGCTCGGTACTTTTCAAAGGTGGATCTGAGTCGGGGGTACTATCAGATACCAGTCAAACCGGAGATTCGACCACTGTTAGCTTTCAGTACACCCAGTGGACACTACGAATTCAAGGTCATGCCCTTTGGACTCAGCAATGCACCTAGTGTGTTTACACGCATGATGAGGACTTTACTAGATCCGTTACAGGATCCGTCCATCATCTCATTCATGGATGATATTCTGATTTCCAGTGACAGCTTGGATGACCACTTACAATCCTTGGAGAGAGTGTTTAATAGACTCAAGGAAGCAGGGCTTACTGCTCGTCCAACCAAGTGCATGATTGGTTACCAGACTCTGGAATTTCTAGGTCACACCATCACTCCAGGACACATTGTCCCAGAAGAGAAGAACCTGGAGAAAATCAGAAATGCACCAAGGCCAAAAACGAAGAAGGATGTGCGATCTTTTCTCTCGTTGTGTGGGTTCTACCACAAATTTATCCCACATTTCACTGAACTGGGAGCTCCGTTGACGGAAACCTTGAAAAAGGGATTACCGGATCAAATCATTTGGACACCAGAATGTGAGAATGCCTATAGTCAGTTAAAGGAGGCCTTGGTCAGCAAACCTGTATTACAGCTCCCTGACCTTTCCAAACCATTTGTGTTGAGAACGGATGCGAGTGCGATTGGAATTGGAGCCGCTTTATTACAGGAAGGAAAAGACGATGCTTCGGTTTTGAAACCTGTGGCATACCCAAGTAAGAAACTTCTACAGGCGGAGAGGAATTATTCAACCATCGAGAGAGAATGCTTGTCCCTCGTATGGGCAGTGCAAAAATTTCAGCCATATTTGTATGGAGTTAAGTTTCGGGTCCAGTCAGATCATCAGCCCCTGATGTTCCTGGCTACTTCTCAGAAGCTCAACGCACGTTTGATGCGGTGGTCGTTGTTACTTCAACCGTATAATTTCACAGTAGAGTACATTCCTGGGAAGGAAAATGTTGGAGCGGACTTCTTGTCAAGACACCCAGCTCCTGAAGAAGAGGAATGAATCATCTGGATTTAACTCATGGTGGAGAAGAGTGAGATGGACTACTCTCTTAAGAGGGGGCCTATGTCACGAGCGCCCTGAGTTAACCCAGATAACAATACCGACGTTTGCGTGGCGTATATTTTCTGGGCCACAACAGTCGTACTAACAGAGTAAACACAGCTGTACAGGTTACATCGTGTCAGCCCATATACACATTTGGTGGTGAGTGAGTAGGAATGGATACACAGAGTTGGCAGTTCATTAACAAGTAGAATCACATATATTGTCAGCTTAGGATATGGAATGGTTCCGTTTGTCATCTATACGGCCGGACATCAGACGAAAATGGCTGCTGGGATTGTCACCACGGAACAGAAGATTGACAAGTTTGTCAACATTTGAATGCAGATGGAAGCCGTGAGATCACAGGGGCAGATGTAAAACGGAAGTACCTAGTACGGAAAACAGTGCATCTGTCAATTCTTGGTTTCCGGCACATCAAGATGATTGGCAGCTTGGTATCGAAACTCTTTGTTGGGAGTATACAGAAACTAGCTGGCTTGTTTTGAGAATCTAGGCAATTACTGACAACTTTGACAGGATTTAAGCCAGGAAAATAGTTCTTGACAGGGGATGATTTGCCACTGTGCCACCTGTGTGGGGGAATAAAGGATAACGTCACGTGGCCAACTTTGGTAGTTTGCCATATAAACTCGAGTTGAGATCAACTAGGGTGGACTTGAATAATGCTCTAGTCGGAGTGCAAGGGCACTGCAGCGCCTAGTGGAAATAATATCTACCGTGTGTTAATTAGTGACTTAATTTTGCACGTGCCTATAATGGCAGATGTAGATATGATTGATAGGACTGCAGTAGTGCCATTTAAGGTATAACCTATTATAATATATTCGTTATAATTACTTTAGGCAGTAGCCTTGTTAAACTATAGTGTGATGATTAGCACTGTTAGTGGAAACTAGTTAGAGTAGAATAGTGATATTAACTCTGCTAGTTAAGAATAGATTAGTGAAGTGTTGATAAGCTTTACTAGTTGAGATTGAGTAATGAGGGATAATTGGGATCCTCCCGTAGGTGTCCCTGGTGGGCGGGGTTCCGCATTCTGTTTGCTGATATTTTTTCTTTGTCATAGCCTGATTCGACTCTAGGTGGGTAGCTAATCTGCTCTATGACTAAGTCTAGTTAGCTAAAGATCATTAAGCAAGGCGATAGGCTTACACTCAGCCAAAAGGATCAGTGACTAGTACTATCACCAGATGTGTTGTTTCTATCCTAGGTTCCCTACCAGATCCAAGGAAACTCTACAAGTTTTGGGAAAGAATTAAAAAACCCATTCTGAAGAACACCAGTTCAAGAGTCAATAAAGTTGCATACAGAAACGTAACTTACGCTAGAAGGAAATTGATTCATCAAAGAGAGTGATGCATACTGATGCACCACACAGCATCAGACAGTAGTAACTAAATGAGAACAGTCTAATAGTTACCTAGTGTTATATAATCTCGTGTAATAGAACACAAGACATTATACGTGAGGCTAGATAGACACGAGTGAGGATCAATCACATTAACAATTAACATTAATGACGGTGTACACACTACAAAAGACTTGTGCAGTTTGTTAAGGAACGTTAGGAACGGACATTGTGTAGAGTGCAACCGGTCCATGATTAACTGTTAATACCACCGGTGTCTATTTCGGATGTTCATGAAATTGGATTACCAGAGGTCTACAGAGGCAAAGCATTATCCGGCAAGATGGTTCCGGCAACGGGTGAGACGTACTTGTTCTGACGTAACGTGCTGTGGTCTATCTTTGCTGTGATCAGCTGACTGAGTTGATGTCTGAGAGACAGAGTCTACACACTTTATAGAACACGTCACACATTTTCTTCGCATACACGTCTCATACACGTTACACTTTTATTTTAATAAATTAATCTTTATTAATTTCTAGAAGCAAGAGTTGTTGAGTATGTTGCGTTGGGGAAGTATGAGAAGGGGGCATAGTACGACAGTGTGAGAGTGATAGGAAAAGGTGTCCATAGGCTGATGGAGTGTGTTGGACGGAAGCTGGTGGATTCTCCAGAATATTGAGGGGGAAAAAAAATAATATTATAATGTGGGTGTCGGATCTCCTCACTCCAGGGACGACACTTTAAAGGAGGACACGACATCTATCAAGCCTGTGTCCTTAGTACTCTTCTCTATGGCAGTGAAACCTGGACAACTTACTCACACCAAGAGAACAATTTAAACAGCTTTCATATGCGGTGTCTGCGAAGAATTCTTGGTATTAAGTGGCAAGACAAAATCACAAATACTGAAGTATTGGAAAGATCAGGTTGTGTGACAGTTTATTCCATGCTCAGTCTTCGTAGACTTAGATGGATAGGACATCTTAGGAGGATGGATGATGGTAGAATACCAAAGGATATCTTTTTTGGTGAATTACAGATGGGTAAGAGATCTCAGGGTCGGCCTCTACTACGATACAAAGATGTGTGTAAGCGGGACATGATTGATACAGGCAATGATAATGCACATTGGGAGCAAGTCGCCGCTGAACGTGTTGCATGGAGGGCAAATATCAGAAATGGAATAAAGTCAAAGGAGAAAATTATTGCAGAAAAGTCACACACCAAGCGTTTGAGACGTAAGATGGTGCATGATGGTGGAAATGACCACGTGTTCACATGCACCCACTGTGAACGGACATTTACAGCGCAAATTGGCCTTATCAGTCACACTCGCTACCGCCATAGTTAAAAGTTATTATGCCTTTTTAAAGCACAAACTATCGTCTGTCAAGACGGCAAGGTGCCAATGGATGTTATAACTATCTTGGAACAGTCGTAGCAACTGATGGAAGATACCTTGCAGAGATTTGATCAAGAATTGCCATGTCAAAGGTGGTTTTCTGCAAAATGGAAATCATACTTACCAATAAAAAGTTGTCAATCGCAGTGAGAAAAAGAGTGTGTAAGTGCTATATAGAACCTATATTGGTGAAATGTTATCAGAGGTCATGACAAGATTAGAATTATAAAACAAATATGCAGTTAAAATATAAATATATTTGGTACCTTTTACCAAGAATATACAGATTCATCGAATAACAAACCATCCCGTAATGATGAGAAATTAAAACACACATAAATTGATATATATGTTAACAGATACGACAAAATATGAATATTTTATAAACGAAAACTGAAATATAAAATAGTTAGTTAGTTCATTAGCTGGTCGCGGTTGTAACTTCATTGCAAAGGGTCACCCCATAATGTTCCATTCCTATGCCAATGAATATCACAAAATGCTATTCGCTGTCCCATGTGAAAAGTGGAACCAACAGCCCGCACAGGCATACATGTATCAGACGTCTGCCAAAATGCCAACACAACAGTCAGCCACGAAAATTACAATTCATCGTCGATGAAAGCGCAGTCACAAGAAAAGCAGCAGTTGCACCACATTACTGGATAATTCAAAACCAACTAGTTCAGCAACCGGCCGTTCGCCATTTTTCTGAATATGCATTTCACAATATAAACAATGGCGGACAGATGTAAAAGCATTCCACGCGCAATCCACAGCTCACAGTGTCGCTCCATGCACTTAACTCAGTAATTGGGCGGCGAAACCATGTAATATCAGTCTAACACGAGGAAATTGCCTAAGCACAACATAGTCAGAAGTAAAACCACTCCAGAGACCTTAACAGCTCAACATCGTGTTTGCAACTGCTGGTATGCCTGTGCGTGCTGTTGGTTGTTGGGACTGCTGTTTGTTCCACTTGTCACATGGGGAGTGAGAAGCATTTTGTGTGATATTCACTGGCACGGAGCATTATTGGGTGCACTTTTGTCGTGAAGTTGGAACCGCGACTAAAGACTATAGAACTAACATAATAATTACTGTGCGTGAATCTTCTTCTTGTGCTCTTGATCCTTCCATTGAAACATAGGTCCTCAACGAATTCACGCCTAGTCTTGCTATCTTTTGTCATCTCCTGAAGCTCTCAATGAGGTAATCTCTGTTTTGAATTCTCTTCGTCTGAGTTTTCTGTCTCCTTTTATTTCGTTCGTCTTGTGGGTTATGCGAATCCAGATACCTTAAACACCTGTCTAAACGTTTCTCTATATTTAGCGCTCATTCTATAGTAGACAAAGATGTTGATGCTTGAATTAATCGCTTCAAAAATAAAGGCAAAAGTCCAAGCCACTAAAAACAAATTCACTTGTCTTCCGGAAATGCGAAACTGTGGCTCAAAGAACGTTGCCATAGAAACAGAAACACCAGGTGAGTAACAGACTATTAATATCCCTGCTATAAGCACAACCATATTCATCGTTTTTCTTTCTCGGTTAGAAATGGATTCCGTACGTAATTTATCCAAGTTTGCGTTGTTACGCCATTCTGATTTTCGTTGTAACTGCACAACAAGAATAATTGTGAAGAGAATTACAGCCACAAAAGAAATTGTTCCAAGTACTGAGTACAGGAAGAAAACAATACCTTCATTGGCTGTTTTCTTGTTTGTAAACAACATCCCAAGCAACGTTCTATTCTTTTCTGGATAGAACTTCCAATCAAAATATGTAATCTCAAATTCCGGTGCAAATGACAACATAATTGCGATATAAATGAGTGATACGATCACTATGGTAACATTTGGCGTTATAATTTGTTTAACCTTTAGCGGTAAAATGATACACAAACACCTTTCAGCCGTGATGAAAACAGTTAACCACCCAGTTATGCGCACGAAGCAGATATGGGGTATTCCAGAAGTGAGGTGTAAAATTTCTAGTGGTGCGATACTCACGTCCGAGTTGATAAACATGGGATTGACACAAACTCCGCCCCACAACAAACCGAGGAGGCTGGCGAGGTCTGAAATAGCTATTCCACAGAATGTTATATTGACCGTACTTCTAAATCCTTGTTTGAAGAATACGATAATGTTAATGATGTTGGCGACAAGGCCGCAAAGACTGATTGCGGCTGTTACAATGGAGCAGTTGGCGACCATGTAGATGGCTCTCTCTCGGTCATTTATCAGGGGATCTGAATTCCTGGTCATTGTGAAATACCGCACAGAAGTGCCACTTTTCATATAGATGTCTCTTTCGCGGTCATTTATGAGGGGAGTTGAGTAGCTAGTCATTGTGAAATACCGTACAGACGTGCCACTTGTCATTGGGTAAAACGTCTGATTACATTTAATTGTACGTCAAAATGGGCATGCTATAATGTTCTAACAAATGTGATATTGATTTCTTATAAATGATCATTTTTGGGTAAAGATAGTTGAACGGCAAATATTGCCGCTGTAGTGTTAATATCTAGGCTTTCATATATTCAACTGTCAGGAATTATATGTTCACATTTTTGTAACTGCAGATATTTCATCGTCTGAATGTGTATCTGGCAACGGAAACACTGAAGAGTTAATGCACCACAGGGGAAACACTGAAGAGTTAATGCATCACAAGGGAAGCACCACAATTTAGGAAACGATCCTGTAACACCCGGCGTAAGTGTACAGTTCACTTGACATTTAATTGATTAATTGCCGAAGGATAATATAATGTCAAATATGACCTCCTATTTAGCTTGAAGGACGATATATCGCCAAACTATTTCATCGTGTTATTTGTTTTGTTTAGCGATATATTCCACAATTTCAATGCTCATTGAACGGAATTTTACATGATAATACTTGTTAACTGATTGTGTGACAGGTTTGGTACAAACACATGTTTTCTTTGGTACTGAATCAGTTAAGAACACCGATACTCAAAGGTATAGAGCAATTATATGTAATTATATATAATATAGTATTTGCTCTGCCACGGTCGGAGTTGAGTTGAGTTGAGTTGAGTCAAGAACTTACATCACAGCACTAGGGACATTATTATACGTGCTCGGTCCTCATCTGCAACAGCCAGCGAAGAGTCCCAAAACTAACGTTTCCTGCAGCAGTCTGATTATGTATTTTCTCGGAGTTCTGAGTGTCACGCAGATCCTTTGGTCACTCCCTGCAACACCATTCTCTCTAAGCCGTGATAATCTATCTATTCTCCTGCACTTTACACGACTCCAAAGAGCCCCAGACCACAGCTGCATTATCATGCACCAATACCCCACCAAGGAGCAATAAGCAGCCAGTCTATCTTCCTGTTCATGGCCCCGCACACTTGCATACCGTGGGCAGACAACCCATAATATCTAGCAGTTTGCGTCATGTCAAATGATGGCAGCCACATCCGCTCGGCACATGCCAGATTGCACTTCCCGAAGCATACTCTGTGAATCCGCTACAAACTCGTCTGGCCGTGTTTCCCTCAAACCATCGGAAAGCTTCCCTCACAGCCTTCACGTCCTTTCTTACTATTGGTATTGTAATAGCATTCCAGACCTTTCTTTCTTAAACAGTGTCCATTTGTCTTTCCAGAACAGCAGGAGTTAAGTTATACTCATGTCAGTTAATCATGAAACACGAATTTAAAGTGTTCGAAGAATCATGTGACGATTAACGCAAGAGTTAGAAAGACTCACAAATATTGTTAGTCTGCGCCAAGATACGATCAGTGAAACATCACGCATCTCCTCCGAAGTCGGAGAGTGTCTGACTGTACGGCGAGGAACCACCAGTCAGCACACTAATAAGCCAGACATGGGACAACGGATACTCACGCAAACCTCAGGTCCTGTATGACATCACACTGATGTTGGACAACAGGATGCCTTCATCCGACATACAGGACTTCGCGCTGGAGCCCAAGCCAACGAACACAAGCAAGCAAGCAAGCACATCACGCATCGAAGACCCGAAGTTGGCGACAAATAATTGCCTTGCGCCAGAATGTTAATACTATTTTAGAAAAGTGTGTATGAGTTTGTTAAAGTAATGAATCACAATCATGACTCTGCAGGAAATGTAGAGAATGTTGGCAATAAACTATAACTATCTAATTTTCAATGATGTGCCGTTCTGTGCAGTGCTTACGTAGCTGTTGCATAATCAGTTGTTTCAGAATGAGGAAGGAGATGTAGCGGGTAAAAGCAGTATACATGGAGCCCTGATGGGTTAAGACAATAACTGAATACAGTGAGCCATGATGGGTAAGGACAATAACTGAATACCGGGAGTGCTGATGTGTAGGGCAATAACAGAATATAGCGAGTGCTGATTTGTTAGGACAGTAACAGAATACAGTGAGTCCTGATGGGTTATGACAATAACAGAATACAGTGAGTCCTGATGGGTTAGGACAATAACAGAATACCGGGAGTCCTGATGGGTTATGACAATAACAGAATACCAGGAGTCCTGATGGGTTATGACAATAACAGAATACCGGGAGTCCTGATGGGTTAGGACAATAACATAATACAGTGAATCCCGATGGGTTAGGACAATAACAGAATAAAGTGAGCCCTAAACACCTAGAACAGTAAATAAAAGACCATGGCCAGCTCGGAAGAGTTCGAAGAGTCTATAGCAGACGGTACAATAGAGGTACAATACGTTGTTCACAAACAGTACTACATACTAAATATCGTAGCGAGGCACTAAAACGGGCACATGACTCACCATTTGCGGGTCATATGGGTATTGCATAAACGACTAACAGATTGCTGACACAATTTTGTTGGCCTGGGTATATCAAAGATATTACCACATATGTACGTTCATGTACATTGTGCCAAACGACCACACAAAAAGGCAAACATCCTAAAGCACACGTTCAGAAAACTGATTTAGCATCTCGGCCATTTCAGAAGATTGCTGTGGATATATATACTGCTCGTAGAAAAATTAAGAAGACAGAAAAAGAGAAAAGAAAAATCACAACAACAGAAATGAGGTTCCTGAGAAGAATACTCAACGTATCAAGAAAAGATAAGATCAGAAATGAAGAAATCAGGACTAAAGTGGGGGTTAAAGCTGCTCTAGATTTTATTAGAAAGCAGCAAGTCAAATGGTTTGGCCATGCAAGTAGGTTACCAGTCAACAGCATGCCACAACAAGCAATGATGTACAGACCAGATGGAAACAGAGGAAGAGGCCGACCACGTAAACGTTGGACGGAGGGAATAACAGAATCCATGGGAATGTCAAATCAAATCAAATCAAATAAAATCAACTTTATTAGGGTCACAAATTGGGCGCGCAGGCCCGTCTTACATTCGGCCCTTCCAATCACTCGTCTTTCGTTCATCAAGAGCATTATACATTTGCATAGGAAGAAAAATAAACATTGTGAAATGAATGTTGTAAACATAAACAAGGCTAATTACCATGGTATGAAGCCCATCTCCCACCTATCCATACATCACCCCACCCACACAACACCCCCACCTACCCACACACATGCGCACCAAGGGACACATACACACCCCCACCTACCGACACACACGCACACCAAGGGACACATACATACCCCACCAACCGACCCATCCCCCTCCCGCACATCCCCCACCCACACACACTGCCCTCACCTGATCCCCCAACCAAAACACACTCGCCACCCACAAACATTCCCCCACCAACCCACACATCCCACGCCCATCCACATTCTACCCCACACATCCTCTCCCCACCCACACCTCAAACCACCCTTCCCCCAGCCACATCTCCACCGACAACATATTCCCCACCCACACACACAATCCCCCACCAACCCACACATCGCACATCCACTCACACATCCCCAAACCATACACACACATCCCCACCAACTGACATGTCCCTACCCCCCCCCCCCCCACACACACACACATCTCCCTAATCACCCATACATCCCCAATCCACTCACACACACACCACCACCCACACATACAACTTCCACCCACCCACACATGCCTTAACCTAATCCCCCACCACACAATCCCCCACCCGCACATCACATACACCTCCTACCACGCACTATTCCCAACCCACGCACCACACACACACATATCCCTCACCAACACATCCCCACTTACACACCACACACATATCCCCCACCCAGATACCACAAAATAATCCCACCCACTCCCACACAGATACCCTTACCCATCCACCCCACATACCCCCACTCACACACCACAAAAATCCCCCACCCACACACACATACCTCACCCACACAATATCACCAACCAACACACCACACACCTCTCCCCACCCACACACGCATTCCCTACCCGTCCACCAACACACACTCACTCACACATCCTCCACTACGCACCCACACACCCCCACCAACCCACTCCCAACCAAACATCTCTCGATCACAATACCCCTACTCCCACACACATCCTCCACCCACTCACACATCCCACCCCGACACATACAACTCCCTCACCCACCTACACATCCCTAAGCCACTCACACACCCCCACCCACATACACACATCTCCCACACACACTCCCCCACATACTTCCCCCAACCACCACAATCCCCTGCTCACCCACACATATACCCCACCCATACGCACATTCCCCACACCCATCACACACATCCCCTACACCACACACTATCCTCCACCCATACCACCACAAACATACCCTCCACCCACACATCATTCACACATCCCCCACCAACACACCGCACACATATCTCAAACCCACACACCATACACTTCTCCCCATCCGCCCTTCCATCCCAAATCCACCCAACATAATCCCCTACCCACACAACCCCGCCTCCCACACATACTTCCTCAAACCATCCACACATCTCCACCCACATAAACACACATCCCCTGCATCCGTCCCATACACTTATCCTCCACCCATACACACATCCCCCACACCCATTCCAACACCCGTACTTTCACCCCCACACATCCATCCACACATCCCACCAACACCCACAAATACCACTACCCACCAAAACCCACACACCCCAACCCATCCAAATGCATACCCCCACCCACACATATCCCCACACTCACACACATCCTCCACATACACTCACACTTCCTCACATCTAGACACATACAAAATGTCTCACGTTAGTATTGAAACTAGTATGAACAAACTCCCACACTTTACTCACACACATACACTGACACTTGTCATGAGCAGTCTCATAAAAATGTTAAACATGGAGAAAAATGTGTACATAAAATGTATGTGACGTAAAAATAGTGATGCTCTCTCTCTCTCTCTCTCTCTCTCTCTCTCTCTCTCTCTCTCTCTCTCTCTCTCTCTCTCTCACACACACACACACACACACATTCACTCTCACGCTCACACATTCACTCTTCCGCTCATTCATTCACTCTCACGCATTCACTCTCCCGCTCATTCACTCTCACGCTCACTCATTCACTCTCCCGCTCACTCATTCACTTTCCCGTTCACTCATTCACTCTCCCGCTCACTCATTCACTCTCCCGCTCACTCATTCACTCTCACGCTCACTCGTTCTGTCTCTCATTCACACTCACTGACTCACTCACTCAAACTATGGATATCCATGTCGATATACGAAGCCCATAACCGGGCACTCTCACGAAGTTTATACTTCACCTCGACACCGCAAGGTACAAGAGGAACATGATGAGATGAGATGAGATGCTGTGGATAGTGTAGGTCCACTGAATACAATTACCGATCGAGGTAATAGATTTATCTTGACCATGATCGATCTTTGTACTCGTTGGCCAGAAGCTATTCCACTCAAGTACATCACAAATAGATCCATCCTAGATTCATTATTACTGATCTTCAGTAGGATAGGATTCCCAAGTTGCATACTGTCTGATAGAGGTAGTCAATTTATATCTACAGCTACCCAAGAGGCAATAAAAATTCTCGGTCTACCACAAGTCTTTAATTCTCCTTGGCATCCGATGATGAATGGTGTCAACGAAAATTACAACGGAGTCCTTAAACGAACTCTAGCAAAAGTAGCAGCTGAGAGACTTAAAGATTGGGACATTTTGTTACCAGCAGTACTATTTGCGTACCATGAGCTACCACAAGCTAGTACATGTTTTTCTCCATTTGAACTGGTATACGGAGCAAATCCTAAGGGTCCATTGTTGTTATACAATGATATGCTTACAAATAAGACATACGACCACCCAAAAAGAGAAGCCTACGAAATGGTTACTCAATTGAGAGAAAAAATAATCACAGTTTGCCAAATTGCAAAATCAGCACTCGAGAAAGCAGGAGAAAAGTACAGGCAGTACGATAATAGAAACGCCAAGACAATAGTCCTGAAAGAAGAAGAAGAGGTCTGGTTATTGTTACCTGATCCTCATGACTGCTTAGTTACTTCATGGCAGGGTCCATTTAAAGTGATAAAGAAAATCAGTGATGTAGACTATCGTATTGATGTAAAAGGGAAACATAAAATTTTTCACATAAATATGCTGAAACCATATATCCCACGCGACAGTAACACATCACATGTGACACAACACATATCACATAGAATAGCAGCCGCTTATTGGGTCATTAACGAACAACAGGAGGACGCTAATAAACAACAAATTCCAACCCCAACACTCAATAGTGACAGCGGTTGGCAGTCCATACAAATAAGTAAAGATTTGTCAACACAAGACAAAAAGAAGCTTATTGCAGCAATAAAAGAGTTTAGCACTATCTTTTCTGTTAAGCCAGGACAGACGTCACTTATCAAACATAAGATAAATTTACTCTCAGATATCCCAGTTAAAGTGAAACCTTATCTATCCCGATACATTATTTAGAAACAGTTACAGCAGAGATATCGGAGTTAGATCAAAGTGGAATTATTAAAAAAATCCATTTCAAACTACTGTTCTCCGGTATTTATTGTCAAGAAAAAATATGGTTCATTACGTCTATGTTGATTATAGAAAGGTAAATGAATTAAGGCTACTAGATGCAGAACCAATGCCAAACATTGATGAGTTGATTGAAAGCATGGCAACTCGAAACTCTTCTCGAAGATTGACCTCACCAAGGGATATTGGCAAATCCCTATGGAAGAAGATTCTATGCATATCACAGCTTTCAGTACTCCATTAGGTCTGTATAAATGGGAATATCTTACATTCGGTTTACAAAATGCGCCAAGCACATTTATGCGCATGATGAGGAGATTACTTCATGGGATTTCTAACGTTGCGACGTATATGGACGACATCTGTATCCATACTACAGACATTGACACGCATGTTAAAACTCTCAAACAAGTATTTCAGAGAATACAACAACATGGCCTTAAAGCTAAACCAAGTAAAATTGAGATAGGGTTTACTGAAATACAATTCCTTGGTCACAGAATTTCTGATGGATTTAGAAAAATAGATCCACTGATAGTTACGAAAATTCTTAATATCAAACCTCCAACGACTAAAAAAGAATTAATAAGTCTGTTAGGTCTAATTAATTACTATCAGAAGTTCATTCCTAACTTTGCTGACATGACGGCAACATTTTCTGAATTGCTAAAAAAGGATCAGCCTACAAAAATAGTTTGGACAGACGATCATAACAAACTATTACAACAGATAAAAACACTGTTTAGTACTTATCCTATTCTGAAATTGCCTGACATTTCACAAGATTTCGTGTTACAACCAGATGCTAGTTTTCATGCAATTTCAGCTGTTTTGCTTCAATTACATGAAGGAAAGTTACATCCTATTCTCTACTTCAGTAAACAAAAACTATCAGATACACAGAGAAATTATGCTATCACTGAGCTTGAAGCCTTAGCATTAATTGAGAGTATTGAGAAATTCTCGAGATATTTACTGGGTAGAAAATTTCTGGTTCTTTCGGATAATAAAGCTCTACAGATATTTAAATATGGTCATCCTAAGAATTCCAGAATTCATCGATGGTCTTTACTTTTACATGATTATGAATTTGATATCTGTCATATTCCTGGAAAGGATAACAATCTTGCTGATCTTCTTAGTCGATTATAAATAGATAAGTCTGATTCACAGTTGTTCACTTTTATTCTTAAAGTTTATATGTATTGTTCTTAGAATGTTAGAAATATTCGCATACTACATATGCTGGAAGAACTGTTACCCTCATCAGACATGGGGAGGACTGAATTGTTTTTCACTGTCTGTATCCAAGCATGATTTACTCGGATGACGTAACTGTTTATTATTCGTGTTGATCGATGGAGAGAGCATAGAACCTGGTGTTGCTTCACGGAATTTCTAAGGAATTTACGAACTAAGTATCATGTGTAAAAACAGTTTAAGTGATTGACATGATAGTATTAATGGTATTAATATGTGAATATTTAAATATTATATGGTTATAGAAATAGTTAATTAATTAATTAATATTTAACTCGATTATATTGGTAATTATTAGATTAGATTGTTTTATTCGTTAAGTAATGGTTGAATAGTTGAAAATAGTTGATAATAATTATGATTTGGTATGTATCAATCATTTGTTAGAATATCCACATCCACTACAACACTTAATAGGAATAGAAATATCCCTTAAGTTAGAATGTGATCAGCCACAGTCTCTACCTCACCTACAGCCATTGAATGGAAAGAAAAGATAACGCAAGATATATACATAACCAGCGACAACAAGGATCAGCAACTGATACAGACTACATGGTACCTATTAATACCCTCGTCCACAACTCCGAGTTTTGACCTAGAGTGAGGACACTTGTTCATTTGGACAAGTTAGTGACTAATGGTATCATTAGTTGGTCCGGCCCTCCCATAGGCCGGCACCACACGACGTTCACAGGGATGAACAGGGGGGGGGGGATGGCGCGTGCCCGTCATATATTTTTTTGTTGTTGAGGGTTATGAACGGGAACCATAATGTCATGTTCAGCGATTGATATAACTTGGGTTGTCAGTGATGCTATTTATCATAGGTTAATAAGCTATATGTAAATATGTATGTAAATACGTAGATCATTTAATCTGCAAGGAGGGGGGGGGGCATAATGCCAGATAGCAGTCACTGTCAAACGGTAGACAAAGAAAGATTGAAGGGATTTTTCCTAAAGTATGCACCGAACTATACAGTGCATAAGGAACTAGGGAGACAAGTGACGTCAGAGGGCAACAAACAAACATACGCTGTGATACCGTGTTTCGAAGCGGACGTGTGTTTATTCTGTGTAGTCAAAGTCGTGGAGCGAATTGGATATTCTTATGCAAGTACTATTCAGGTGGACGACAGGAGGAGTCAATTGCTCATTTGCTGAGATCGAATAACCGTGGAGCTAAAAGCAAGATGAATTTGCCTGGAATTTAACGACACGGATCGAAAGAACAGAGGAATGGAAAACAGGAGGGCGCTGAGGTGAAGGTTATAGACATTTAACATAGCAATTCTAGATGCTCCGAGTAGGTGTCGCCCCTGCGAGAAGGATGCCCTATAGAGATGATGAATTTGGTATGAATTAAGTGGATACACCCAATAAAACAGGTGTTGTATTAATTTATCACCAGAGCCGCTTCTGTATTTTCGTTGACAATTTCTTTTGACTTTGAGCGTTCATGTTATTGAGACGAGCCAAACTTCAAGAACACATCGTGTAGATGTTAATAGTTTAGAGAGATCTGCTACGAGGCAAATGACATAGATAACCCTGACACAGTAAACGCAGCCACTCATTTCACCGCTCGCCACAGATCTATCAGTGTATATAATCACATCGCCTGGGCGTGAGTTGTCTGACATTAGCTGTTGTACGGCCATTTCAGTATTACCTGTCCATTTCTGATACCCGCTGCCCGCCGTAATTATAACTGTATCCATTGTTTAAAGTCTGGGGGTGGCACCGTTTCTGAGGTATAAGTGTTTTATGTGTGAAAACATCCGTCAGTCTACGATTGTAAGATAGATAAAAGTTAGTTGAACGTAAAATTGCTTAGAGAATTAACACTGGGTTGATCGCAGGTCCTGAAAAGTGCATACAACATGTTAACTCTGGGGCCGTGGCTAGAAGCTGGCTTGTAGTAGCTAGATTCACATCTGTAGTAACTAGACGCACGCCTGTAGTAGCTTGACTCAAGCCTGTAGTAGCTAGACTTACGCCTGTAGTGGCTAGACCCTCACCTGTAGTGGCTAGACTCACGCCTGTAGTAGCTAGACTTACGCCTGTAGTGGCTAGACCCTCGCCTGTAGTGGCTAGACTCACGCCTATAGTAGCTAGACTCGCACCTGTAGTAGCTAGACTCACGCCTGTTATGTTGTGTTGTTTGTCCATCAAGAATGATGATGACCATTCATTTCATCCAGTGGGGTTGAAAGTATGGAGCCGTGAGTTCTAAGATGGCTGATAAGGCCTATTTTATTTTTTTTTGGACAATGTTGGCAAAGAATGCTTGACTTTCCAGGAGGAGGATCTCCAGCAGTGGTTTCTCTTTCCAGCCTTTTCTTCACAGCTCTTGCAGTCCTGATCGCTTCACAAGTGACTGCACCCTTATGTAATGATGTACGCCACGAATTAGTCTTTTGCAGCAGTCTCCCAGGGGTCAAGATGAATTCCAAAAGCTCTAAGTGAGATTTTCAGAGTGTCTTTGAAGCGTTTTCTCTGGCTGCCTTGGGAGTGTTTACCATAACGCAGCTCGCCGTAAAAAAGTTGTTTAGGAAGCCTATGATCTGGCATACGAGTTAAGTGACCAGCCCAGCGAATCTGATCTTTCATTGATTTCATGTAGTAGCTAGACTCACGCATGTAGTGGCCAGACACTCGCCTGTAGAGGCTAGACTCTGGCCTGCCAGTCTGCTGGCCATTAATTCGATCCCCATCGGGGTGGGTTCGAATGTTTTAATTGGCCTGGCTCCCATGTCATCCCAGCCTAAAATGAGTTGCATTAAATGTCTTGGGAAGTAAAGGCATGTAAATGGGACCTTTACTTAATTTACTTAACGAAAGTTAGTTGCATATCCTTTACAGGACGTCGCAGTGAACCCTAGCATTTTTGGCGGTTAACGATGTACTAAGCAATTTTACATTCAGTAGTTTGCGATTTTTTTTTGGTTTGAACGACCGGCGCGCATGCCAGTCATTATCATAATAACTTGTTAAACAAGATACCTTTCATCCTCTGAAATGCACCGCATCCTTGGCCTGTGTGCACGTGCTCCCTACCACGCATCTTCCATCAACTGATGACTGATCCTAGATACTTCAAGGCGGGAGTGTTAGCAAAGTGGATAGCGAACTGCGGTGGTAACACGGATATGGTTTCCATGCTTAAGCTCGTCGCTTGCCAAAGTGAGTCAAAGACTGGCCACCTAGTCCTCCACAACCCGTATTCCAGGTCTGTTTTCGATTTTTTTTTAAAATATTATTTCGCTAGAGTGAGAGAGAGGGGGGAGGGAGAGAGATAGAGTAAGCGGGAGAGATGGAAGGAGGGAGATAGTGGGAGAGAGAGGGTGGTAGACACACAGTGAAGAGGCGAGAGAGGGAAGGAGAGAGAGGCAGGGAGAGAAAAATATAGAAAGAAAGCGAAGGAGAGAGAGGGTGAGAGGTGGAATGAGTTAGATAGAAAGAAAGAGAGAGAGAGAGAGAGAGAGAGAGAGAGAGAGAGAGAGAGAGAGAGAGAGAGAGAGAGAGAGAGAGAGAGAGATGAAGCATATCAACAACTCAGTCGAAACTAAGGAGGTGCTCTTCGAAGTGGTTATTCCGCCTTACGCGCGCTCCGAAGGTTGTTGGTTCGGCTCCGTCCTACGTCATTCAATTCACGAGTGGGATGATTTTCTGGCAGACTCCTGGGGATCGTTGCTGAAGCTACGTAGTCCGTGCTTTGTGCGACGCTTTCGGAAAGACACTGAACCATTTAGGATAAAAACACAGTGCAATGAAGTCGATCTTTTTTACACCCTTTTTAAAATCGAAAACAGCATATAACAAATTTCAGACTCTGCATAGGACACAACAGACTGAAATACCACATATATGTGATATAGGTGAATGTAACCGTGGAACTGGTAAAATGATAGTTAAACATTTGCTGCAGGATTGTCAAACATATGCAGAATAGAGAAAAGAATTTGGCCTACACCCACTTCATGTGAGGACAGTCAGCTTAAGTTGACTGTCTTTTGATTAATTCATATTGACGCATGAAGGCGAACGAAGAAGAAGGAGTCAAACGAGACGATAAGCATCATTGAGGAGTGATGATTGAAAAAGCACCATAATCAGTCTGAAGACGGATATCGATCAACTGGTTCATCATCACATGTGGATTTCAGGGAGAACTTTTGTATACATGACCTCCAGGGATAAGCTAGGGAGTTTTGAACTGAGGTGACTCCGGTAGATTTATGGTAATTGTGTAATTGTGAGTTACCGATGACAAAAAACATCATGGCGCTAACTGCGGTACGTAATCAATGGTGGCTGGTTTAATGTATTCGAGGATGTTTAACATTTTGAGGAATATTCCCCGAATTTAGTTTCACATAAATGTTATATATAATTCATGTTGTACCGGTGTCTGGTTTGTTTCAAAGAAGTTATCAAACGATCACAGAAGATGGCAGAATAGACAGAGAAATCGAAATCAGTTGTCAAAAAGCAAGTGCGCTTATATATTAACTATCACCCGTAGTGAAACATTCAACTATACCTATGTTCGCAAAACGACAGAATATAATAAATAGCATATTAACACCTACCCTAAGCTACTAATGTAAAACTTGGACATTATCCAAATCACATTTACTCAAAATCAACACCTGTGAGACGAGATGCTTGAGGAGAGCTGCCAGCATAACTATCCAAGACAGAATAAGAAATGATGTTATCAGACAGACAGTGGGACCAACACCTTGTGCCTCGTATATTGAAAGACAGAAAGTTAAACGGTTTGGCCACCTCGTTAGAATGCAACATCATCAATTACAACAATGACCCGGTAACGAAAATCGGCGGATTTCCCTGCATTGACTGGTAACGGGAACACGCGAGAAATATAGCTTGGGAAACCCTTCACGGCATTCTTTTTCTTTCCGGAAATTTATAGAATATTCTAGTTCTGTCTTACCAGGCTTGGCCATGGGAAACCCATGGGGAAAAAGGGGGATTTTCTGAATAGTGTAGGGATGGGATGGGACGAGCTGGGACAGGCATAAATTACCATTGGATGGGACGTGCATAAATTACCACGCAATGCAAATTATGTTCCATGGACAACCCTGTGTCTTACAAATAGAACGCACAGAATACCACTTCGCTATAAACATGTTCTGTTCACTTAATCCCGTCTATTAATATGCAGTCTATTATAATTCACTGACTGGTGGGGAAAACACGTGAGTACACGGGTCGAGAGTAGGAGAGCTGAGCTACTGTCGTAAGGGGAAACCAGTTACATTTGTGTCTTCAAATCGACAACATGTCATGTCCTTGAAAGCTGTACTTTGGTACACAGCGAAGATTTCGTAAGTTGTGCTCTACAGTCACTGTAAGTATATAACAGGAAACACTAAATATGATTTGTGTACATTGAGTAATGACAAGGAAATACAAAACAAATTCAACATAGAAGTACAGAACAGATTTGAAATTTTGTCTGATCTAGAGATCCTATTCCAGGATGTGGATGATCAATGGGAAACGTTGAAGAATTCAATCAATGTGGCTGCAGAAACAACTATTCCAAAATTAAAGAAGGTGGGTCGTAAGAAATGGATGACTGAGGAAATTTTACACCTCATGGAAACAAGAAGACTCAACAAAAATAATTCTGTCCAATATGAAGAAAGTCACAGACAAGTCAGAACATTATGTAAGGAGGCAAAAGAAAAATGGCTTGAGGAAAAGTGCTTAGAAATTGAAAGCCAACACAACAGTCAAAACACCAAATTAGTGCACAAAAGAATTCAGGAACTTACTAATAAAAGAAAAAGTACATCACAACAGAAATGATTAAAGCTTTAGAAGAATTTGGACTAGATCAAGTCACCAGACTGCTGAACACATTATATGATACTGGAGATATACCTCCTGAATTATGTAACTCTATATTTATTGCAATCCCAAAGAAATCATGCAAAGAATGAGGAAGAAGATACAACCTGAAATAGGGGAAGAACAATGCGGGTTTGTAGAAGGAAAGGGTACAGTAAATGCTGTGTATATGCTGCGAACAGTTATTGAACGTGCTATAGAAGTAAGCAAGGATATACATCTTTGCTTTATTGACTATACAAAGGCTTTTGATAGCGTTAGACATGTCAGCATGGTGGATATGCTTGCAGATCTACAAATTGATGGGAAAGACATTAGACTTATAAAAAACATATATTGGAAACAACAAGCTGCAATAAGGATTGATAATGAAGTGGGACAGTATCAACCAATTAAGAGAGGTGTTAGGCAGGGATGTGTGATGTCTCCAGATCTTTTTTCCCTGTACAGTGAAAATATTTTCAGAAATGTAGAGGATATAAATGGAATCAGCATTGGAGGAAGAAACATCAATAACATTAGATATGCAGATGATACAGTATTAATTGCAGACAATGCGCAGAACCTGCAACAATTAGTAGATGTGGTTGTTGTACACAGTGAGAAACTGGGGTTAGAATTAAATTGTAAAAAGACTCAGGTTATGGTCGTCAGTAGGAAGGAAGAAGTGTCACAATGTAATATACCATCCATCCACCATGTGCCATGCCGGTAAGCGTGGGCGGTCATGTTCTGCCATCTCACTCGATCAACAGAGTCGTGGATCAGCTCCGTGTTTCTGTCTCGACCATGCCATATGGCCAAGCCATCCAGGTACTTGCTTCTAGGTCTTCCCCTTGGTCTGTTCCCCTCGATCTTACCAGTTGTCACCAAATTCTCAAATCCATTTCTTCTCATAACATGCCCACAAAATTTTGACTGTCTACGTCTAATTTCTCTAATCAATTTACGATCTTAATTTGTTTCTTGAAGGACTTGTTCATTGGTCTTTCTGGCTGTCCATGGTATTCTTTGCATTTTCCTCAGAAACCACATCTCTACAGCCATCAGATGTTTTTCAGCCTGACTGCTCATTGTCCACGCTTCACATCCATATAAAAGTACAGGTTCAATGTAGCATCTCAACACTCTTTTTCTCGTTTCAATTGACATCTTTTTATTGGTCAATATGTTTTTCATCTTGCTAAAGGCTACTTTTGCCATGGCGATTCTTGTTCTAATCTCTTCAAGGCATCTCCCATCAGATGTTATTACTGTTCCGAGATAATTGTACCTGCTCACTTGTTGAAGAATATTCCCATTTACTTGTATATTACATTGTGGTATTTCGTCCTTCCTAGTGACGACCATAATCTGTGTCTTTTTACAATTTAATTCTAACCCTAGTTGTTCACTGTGTGTAACAATCGCATCTACTAAATATTGCAGGTCCTGTTCATTGTCTGCAATCAAGACTGTATCATCTGCATATCTAATGTTATTGATGCATCGTCCCCCAATGTTGATTCCTTCCATATCTTCAATATTTCTGAAAATACTTTCACTGTACAGGGAAAACAGATCTGGAGACATTACACATCCCTGTCTCACACCCCTTTTAATAGGCTGATATTGGCTTACTTCATTATCAACTCTTATGGCAGCTTGTTGTTTCCAATATATGTTTTTTACAAGTCTAAGATCTTTTCCATCAATTTGTAGATCTTCAAGCATCCTTATCATGTTGACATGTCTCACTTTATCAAAAGCCTTTGTGTAGTCAATAAAGCAAAGGTGTAGATCTTTGTTTACTTCTATAGAACGTTCGATTATGTTTCTCAGTATATACACAGCATTTACTGTACCCTTGCCGTCCACAAACCCACATTGTTCTTCTCCTATTTCAGGTTGTATTTTCCTCCTAACTCTTTGCATGATAACTCTTAGCAAAATCTTCGTGATGTGACTCATTATACTAATTGTTCGATGTTGATCACATTCCAAGGCTCCTGATTTCTTTGGGATTGCAATAAATACAGAATTACATAACTCCTGAGGTATATTTCCATTATCATATATTGTATTAAGCAGACTGGTAACTTTATCTATTCCATATTCTTCTAAAGCATTAATCATTTCTGTTGTGACGCTGTCTGAACCGGGGGTCTTGCTAGATTTCATATGGTTAAGCGCATTCTGAACCTCCATCTTTAAAATTGCTGGTCCTTCATTATTATTTTGGACATCATACTGTTCGTCTCTGTTATCGTCATAAAGGTTTTTCACATAATCTGACCATTCATGTAAGATCTGATCTTTTTCTATTATGACTCTTCCATCTTTTGTCTTTAGGCAGCCTGCTGATGTACGTGTTCTTTGATTAGTAAGCTCCTGAATTCTTTTGTGCATTAGTTTCGCATTGTTACTGTTGTGTTGTTTTTCAATTTCTCTGCAATTTTTCTCAAGCCATGTTTCTTTTGCCTCCTTACATAAGGTTCTCACTTTTCTGTGAATTTCTTCATATTTGGCAGGATTATTTTTGTTCTGTCTTCTTGTTTCCATTAGTTGTAAAATTTCTTCAGTCATCCATGTCTTACGGCCCACTTTCTTTACTTTTGGAATAGTTTTTTCTGCTGCGCAACTGATTGAATTCTTCATCGTTTCCCATTGATCATCTACATCTTGAAACAGGATCTCTAGATCAGACAATATATCAAATTTGTTCTGTACTTCTTGTAATATACAAGTAAATGGAAATATTCTTCAACAAGTGAATCGGTACAATTATCTTGGAACAGTTATAACATCTGATGGGAGATGCCTTGAAGAGATTAGAACAAGAATCGCCATGGCGAAAGTAGCCTTTAGCAAGATGAAAAACATTCTGAACAATAAAAAGATGTCAATTGAAACGAGAAAAAGAGTGTTGAGGGGATACATAGAGCCTGTTCTTTTGTATGGATGTGAAACTTGGACAATGAGCAGTCAAGCTGAAAAGCATCTGATGGCTGCAGAAATGTGGTTTCTGAGGAAAATGCAAAGAATACCATGGACAGACAGAAAAACCAATGACCAAGTACTACAGGAGACAAATGAACATCGTAAACTGATTAGAGAAATTAGACGCAAACAGTCAAAATTTTTTGGACATGTTATGAGAAGAAATGGATTGGAGAACTTAGTGACAACTGGCAAGATCGAGGGGAACTGACCAAGAGGAAGACCGAGAGGAAAATACCTGGATGGCTTGGCCACATGGCATGCACGAGACAGGAACACTGAGCTGATCCACGACACTGGTGATCGAGTGGAGGGGCGAGTCATGACCGCCCACGCTTTCCGGCATGGCACATGATTGATTGATTGATTAAGAATGTGCAAGATGTGGCTTTTCCCAAGAGAAAGCGCTCCCGTTTTGGTTGGTGAATGGTCCTATGACTTGTGAATATCAAGTAAATCACCAAGTGACTTCAGCCTTCGGCGCAAAAGAACATGCCTATCTGTAAGGTTGATGAAGTGTGAAAGTCGTCAGTCCTTATGTCCGAAGTTCTATTGTTCGTCATCACCAACTGTCTGGTATGACAGCCAGGGAAGTTCTTCATGTTTCTTCAAGGTTTGGTCAAATACTACGATGATTTACACCTGTAAGAACTAAGTGGGACAGAACGTGGCCAGCCCACACTCACCAAATGGGGACTCAGTATGGATCAGCCAGAGTCAAGATGCTTGCAATATAAGCGGACTCCATAAACTGAGGGGTATTCGCCAAGAAGATGCTTTGTGTCTGTGAGAAAGTGAGGGACAATATTAACTTTAAGTATTATAAGTGTGAAGATGTTTCCGGTAACACCACCCATCGTGTATTGTGGGTCAAGTGACAATTAGTAACACCACCCATCGTGTATTGTGGGTCAAGTGACAATTAGTTGATCATTTCTTCTAATATGATTTGGCTCCAGTGGAAATGATATTTGTTGAGCAGACACCAGAACTTTTCATCCAGTATTGCTCTGCTTCAGTGGATGCAACGAGACATCCTGAAGTCCTCCAAGTGTAGTACTTCTTAACGCGACCTAGTCTTGGCTGAGTCTCCAGTCTTCATCGGTGGCCCTCGGTCTACATATTCAAGAAGTGTCCTGATACATCCCCAGAACTGAAAAGAGGAGCTTCGTCACAATCAGGTGAGAGGTTGCCTGACTCCAGACATACCAACATAGACCTAGGGACACTAGATATGACATCTTTAGTCATACTACCTGACCATTGGGCGGCCTGTTTCTTCCTGTAAAATATTATGTTGACTAGTTCCAGTTAGCACATGTTTAGTTTTGTACTGACGGCTCTGCATATGTTTAATACAGCAGCTTTGTGTAATGGTTTGAACTCTTGTGTGGGTCTAGTCGTTGTCTAGAGAGAGGGTAGAGTGATTACTTATACAGGATAGGTATCCCATTTATTATGGAGTCCTCTAAACAATAATCCCTGAACGGCCAGAGAAGTCCCTGAATATTTAAGGTGTCATTTCGGCAGTCAACCTCACCTGTTATATTACAGGCCCTAGATCAAAGAACATCTGTCACGAGAGCAAGCGGACGCCCGAGAAGAAAATGGATTGACGATATACGATATACATATTACGAACACTGACAGAGATCAACAGAGAGACATACATTTTTTGCGTTTTGGATTAAAGAAACAGGCTTTTGATAAAGTGAAACATGATGAAATGTAAACATGTTGGAAGACATCAACCTGAAGGAAATCGACTGACGAGGAGCAGATCATGGGTGGGACGAGCTGAAGGAGCCATCCACCAACTATACAGACCAACAAACATCACTCTTGAAAGGAAGTGGATACCAATGCCAGCAGATTCCCGAACTACCATCTCTGTCCGTCCTGCTCTTGACAGAAGTCGTAGAGTGCAAGCACCCGCGGCAATCAACAAGTAGGCCAAATCACTGATACATGGAAACACAAGAGACGGCGATGCAGTTGTCTTCACGGGCTGGATATGTTGTCAGAACCAAGCTGATTACATGGGCATCTTCGGCAAGTTCCGGGTGAAAAATGTCAAGGAAGAAAGCGGTGTTTGTTGCCATGACAACAAGTTGAGCTGAGATGACTTGATTCACGACCTGACATCACAGCACTAGGGACATTCACATACGTGCTCCGTCCTCATCTTCAACAACCAGCGAAAAGTTCCATTACTAATTGTACCAGTTGTAGTCTGACAATATGTCCTTCTGGCCTTTTCTCGGAGTACTGATTATAAGTCAGATTCCCGGACCACTCCATGCCGCTCCATTCTCTCTAGTATATGGTGAATTATCTGTTCTTCCACGCTATGCACATGATCCCAACGGCGCTGACACATCTATCTTATCGTGCGCCAATATCCCACCCAGCGGTGCAAACAAGCACCGACAAAACGGAAGCAATAACAGTAACCAATAAAAAAAGGAGGTTAAATGTGAGAAGAAAGTCAGCAAGCTCAAATGACTAAGAGTGCTCCCTCTTAAACTTCCGGTGTGCTGATGCCGAAGTAGTAGGTTCAATCCTACACGGTTAATTGGACTGAAATGTTGACTTCTCGTCCTTGACCTGGGGACGCAAATTACAAGTACCTAAGAAGTCAGAGTGGATTCGAATCATGGCGAGGGACACTAGTAGCAGGGAAAGCTAATCAACACGCAACAATCAACCCAGTGCACTAGAGACTTAGTAGTATGTGTATAGACTCGGCTTGAGTGGACAGTGAGAGACTTAGTAGTATGTGTATAGACATCCGCTTGAGTGGACAGTGGAGGACTTAGTAGTATGTGCTATAGACTCCGCTTTGAGTGGACAGTGGAGAGACTTAGTAGTATGTGTATAGACATCTCGCTTGATGTGGACAGTGAGAGACTTAGTAGTATGTGTTATAGACTCGGCTTGATGTGGTGGACAGTGAGAGACTTTATAGTATTGTGTATCAGACTCCGCTGAGTGGAACCAGTGCAGAGACTCTAGTAGTATGTGTATTAGTACTAGACTCGCTTGAGTGGACAGTGAGAGACTTAGTAGTATGTGTATAGACTCCGCTTGAGTGGACAGTGAGAGACTTAGTAGTATGTGTATAGACTCCGGCTTGAGTGGACAGTGAGAGACTTAGTAGTATGTGTATAGACTCCGCTTGAGTGGACAGTGAGAGACTTAGTAGTATGTGTATAGACTACTCGCTTGAGTGACAGTGAGAGACTTAGTAGTATGTGTATAGACTCGGCTTGAGTGGACAGTGAGAGACTTAGTAGTATGTGTATAGACTCCGCTTGAGTGGACAGTGAGAGACTTAGTAGTATGTGTATAGACTCCGCTTGAGTGGACAGTGAGAGACTTAGTAGTATGTGTATAGACTCCGCTTGAGTGGACAGTGAGAGACTTAGTAGTATGTGTATAGACTCCGCTTGAGTGGACAGTGAGCGAACGTGACAAGAAACAAATGCCAGAAGATGGACTTGATTGCATCCCGTGTAATAACTCGGTGGCATGAACTCACTAGCTCCAGCGACAACCCCCGGGAGTCTCCGAGACACTGCACTCGTGATCCGAGTGACCGAGTCTAGACACGAACCCACGACCTTCGGGACACGAGACTGGCAGTTGAACAACTTCCCAACTGAAACACCTCCATTGACAGTAACCAATGCCATGAATCGACTGGGCACGCAGAAAAACTCGCACGCATGTATACCCAGCCACTCAATACACATACTCAAGAAGGTCCAGGATGGCCTCACAGGACACGAATGGCTCCACACACTGAACAAAATACACAAAAAGCTATTAAATACATGGGTTGACTGCGACGTCATGTAAAAGGACATGCAACTAACTTTTTACTACCCTCTGGGCGCTTGGGCAGAAACCGTCTGACAAAGAGTTACAAACCATTTGGAATGGCTAACGTCACTTCAGAGGTCACAGTTTGTGAGAATTGTATTGATATTTTGCCCTGGCCATGCGGGGACGCGGGAAAATGAATAGGCTGATTAGCTGGCAGAGAATGCACCTCTTGGTGGTAGATTACCTATGGATAAGGGGGAGGTGGTCGTGCGCTTGTGGTACCAGGTGGAGAAGGCGGAGTAACAGATTGAGAACCGTATGTAGAAAGAATGAGATTACTGATTATCGGCAAGGGTTCTGGAAAAATCTCAAAAATGAGAGGGAAGACCAGGAGAACTTTAAATCAGATAGTGGTTAGAACAATTAGTAGTATGACTCTTCGCTGGCTTTTGAACGAGGAGACGGAGCATGTATGGGAATGTCCTGAGTGCGGTGATGTCGGTTCTTAACTCAACTCAACTCAACTCAACTACAAACCATTCGTTTTGGTAAACATTATAAGCGCTTTGCTGGGATTCGAACTCTGGAACACCCGAGGCTGACACGGCAACCGATGGCCAGGCGAACATAAAACTACAAACCTGGAAGAAGTTTCTTCCACAAAACACAACCCGTGTTCAGTCAATAAAGGTGATAATAACAGTCGTATTCCAACAAGAAACCAGTGAACGGCACAACCTTGTATTTTATAAAATCTCATGATTCAATAACAATGTACTTGTAGTTGCAGCCACAAATCAATGACCATCAAGAGAAATAGGGCATGTCAAATGATACGTTGAAGATTAATAATTACCTTTTGTAAGTTGTAAAAAGCAGCTTGCTATAATAAGACATTGTTTAGAGCTTTCACAAACGTAATATGTATTTGAACGAATGTAAGGAAATCAATACTCTGAACTTCTGATAATTGCATAATGTTGGTGCCAAGATGTCAGTTGTCCTAGTACATTAAATAAAGTCTTATATTGACGTGATGAATGTGTAATAATATCAGTCCACGGGATGATTTCGGGGTGTTTCGTTTGTCAGGTAAGTGTCGGCTTTATTAGCCATTCAGGGTTATCTGATGATAATAAGAGTTCTATTCCATCTACATGCAAGTGAACAACAAATATCTGTATTTTATGAACATTGATGACAATAACAGCCTGGTCCCATCTATAAATCAAAGATCTGCAAAAGAATTAGAGTATTCCAAATGATATGTCGTATACTAATACTTTACGTTTACCAGTTTGAGAAATCATAGCGGGTATTACCAACTTAAGAAGGATGATGTTTGGTACAAACTCAGACGAAAAGAGCGTTATAATGTTCAAACTACTGTCAGATAACATCAGGCTGAAATACCACATGATTAATAGTCTAAAGATAGGAATTACTAATGAATGTAACTGCGGAACAGGTAAATCAATCAATATGGTGCTGTCTCCACAATGAAGGTTGGCTGCAATGGATCTCCAACACTGTTTGTCTCTCGCCTTGAATGTACGTTCTGTAGATTGCTGTTCGATGACGAAACCATCAATTGTATTCCTCAAGTCCCCACTAACGATACTCTCTTTGACTTATCAACCATAGTGGAAATTAACAAAGCTATCCAGAAATTATAGAAGCCTTCAGATTAGCCCCATTGAACAAATCACCAAGACAAGATGAAATACCAATTGAACTAATTAAAGTAGCAAGAGAAGTAGGAACAGCATGGCTACATAGACTATACAACCATATTTGGGTAGAACAACAGACACCACGAGATTGGGGAAACGCCATAATTGTCCCAATTTGGAAAAACAAAGGCAGCAAAAGAGACTGCACACAATACAGAGGCATTCACTGTTGAGTCATACTAGGAAAATATTTTGCAAAATGCTTGAGAAAAGATTACGAAACATTATAGAACCCCAGCTAAACGAAACACAACTTAGATTTAGGAAAAACAAAGGATGCACAGATACCATTTTTGCTCCTAGACATTTTATATAAAAATCAATCGTATACAATGAAACACTCTACTTAGCATTTATCAACCAAGAAAACGCATTTGATAGAGTAGATAGAAACAAGCTGTGGAAAATCCTTAAACAGTATGGAGTGAGTACACATCTAACAACCCTATGTAGAAGCTTATACAACAACAGTGAATGCATAGTGAGAGCAACTGGAGGACACTCAGAACCCTTCACCATAAGATCCGAAGTACGACAAGGTTGTGTCCTGTCCCCTCTCTTGTTTATAACATATATAGACAACATATGTAAAGAAACCAGCTGACATATGCCTGGGTCATTGACATTGAGGTGAGTGACCTTTGTAGCGGGACTACGAGAAAAACAACCAGCCATGAGAAATAATGGTGAGGGTGAGTGGAGACCCCAGGGTGGATGGGGTGAGAGACAGTCTAGTTTTGTGTGAAGTCAGGAGACTTGAGAGGACAGTTGATGTTTGGACTCTGAGCTGGTCGGTAGTCGAAGGATAGGAGCGGAGTTAGAAATAGAGCTCCGTCCTGTGTTGTGTTGTTCTACGAGTTTTGAATGCAGGCCTAAAACCCAGTGGGGGTTGGATAGTTAATGGAAGCCTGAACCCAAAGTGGGTTGGATAGTTAATGGAGGCTAGACCCAGTGTGTGGGTTGTATTGTGTGAGATCCAGCCGTGGATAGTAGCTGGATAACTGTCTTGTGAATTGGAGATTAATAAGGCCTTGAGAAGGCAGTAATGTGTGCTGGTTAAGTTGTGAGGAGGATATATATATTCGGTGGAGTATATTGTTTTCTGGATATAAATTATGTTCCATTTGTCCGTGTTCTTTCTGCATTAAAGGATTATGTGCGCCAACTCAATCTTGTTTAATGACTGGTGGATGTGAACTGCGGGGGTGAGTTGTAGTATGAGACAGGTGGCTAGCTCAACTTACACTCCATAGTGACATACAAGGAGCAGTGTAACCTAGACAACGACCATCTCACTCAGTTATTATAAAGAACATCGTGAGATATCTGGCAGCTCGTCACTTAGTAAAGATTTTCTGACGGCTACATTCGGTCAATGAACACGGTACAATATAGACAGGGTTGTCATTCTGAGATATCTGAGGGCTCTCCGGTCAAGAAACCCACTGCATTTAGACATTGTTGCTTCAAGAGATTAATGGCAACTCTTTTGGGTGTGCACCAAATAATTAACACAGACAGACGAGAGTGAATACTCAAGCTAGCAGACGGTTCATAAAAACACCAGTTTGTTGTGTCCATAGTGTGCCGAGGTCAGCGTGTGTGTGTGTGTGTGTGTGTGTGTGTGTGTGTGTGTGTGTGTGTGTGTGGCGAGGACAGCGCGCGTGGAATAGACACGTCACAGATCAACCGGGAGAGTGTACTACGGTGACGGGTTATTCGCTAGTCACAAACAGCCCCACAGACAAAACTGTCGGGTTGACAGGAGGCGCATGTGTTTATAGGTCAAGAGATGGGGTGCCAGCTGACAGCACAGGTGAAAAGTCGCGTGGACAAAAAGCTGTTTACGACAGGAGCGGTCAGTCCTGTGCGCGTTGAAGACAGGTGTGTGTGGCGAGGCAATTACACTGTGTGATCGCAGGTCGACAGGTCAAGAGTTTCGGTCGCACGTCAAAGGACCTGGTGGAATTTTGTTTTTGGCCCGTAACATATTCACGTCTGGTGTGTGGGAACACGGAATTTACAGACGGGGGCAGGAAAGGAGTGTATGACGGAAAATTTTCCTTTAAGTTTACACACAGGGTCAGTGTGGGCTATTGGTGATAAAGAAAAATCGAGTTCACAGTGTGAGTCGGCGTTGTGGAGGAGCGAAGGTACTCAGGAAATTTCCAAGGCCTATTGTGGTCAAGATGACTCATGTAGCGTGAGAGTGAACCGTGAATGAACAAAACAAGTTGTTTTGAACTGAAACCAGGATTTATGTTTCGTCTTTGTTGAATTGTTCTACTGTTGTCATCATATCACTAAGCAAACATGCTACAATAGACAATCAAGCGCCGGCACCACAAGAATGGTCGCATTTCTTTGCCAAAAAGTATTTATATATGCAGATTGAAAACGTTGGACATTTGTTGTCATTTTGTCTGTTTAACCTTGTCGGTAAATGTGAATCCATAACATACATTATACAATCAGGAACCAGCTCTGCAAGCAAGGTACAATAACGTTACGGACTGTGTCGAGACAGAACATTTTGGATAATTACTATCACCTTCAACTTTTCCAACAGTTGGAACTTGCGACCACCACGTGAAATTAAGTCACCACTCAACAAAACAATAAGTCGTTCTGGAATATAGCGTCGTAGACATTTCGAAACATTAAACTACAGACATTTCCAGCATATTGTGAACAACTATTAAAAACAAACCAAGAACTGTTGCGACTGCTTAATAAGCACGTCATCGTCAGCCAACCATTTGGACACTTTGTTTGCTCTCATCGTCTTATATATATTGTTTTCGGGTGTTACGCAATTATTTGTATGTGGTCAAGTATTCGTCAGGAGTAGGAGATTTTTGTGATATTTCGCGGGATTCGTGAGGCATGACAGAACAGGAGTCTTAGGTGCACCGTATATTTTCTGGGAAGTAAATCGAAAGGTCGATTTGTTATTTTCTGCAGTGGTGCAGTGTTGGTCTTGGATTAATATACCGTGTCCTTTTGTGTCTAAGTCAGATTTGTGTATATTTTGATGTTATACTTTCTTTGTTTTCTTTTCATTTTATTTACATATGACATTTTTTTTCTTCCGATACATATATTATTGTGATTTTTCGCCATATCTACTGTCTAGTGGTCTGTGTCAGGTAATATATATATTACTGCGCACCTGTGGTCGTCCCACACAAGCTTGTGGATGTTACTGTGGCTATTCTTGTATCCCGTTGCCGTACTCAGCTTGTGCGCCTAGCGTTTTATAGACATCACTTATTGTGGGATCATTCATTCCTTTGTATATATATATATATATATATATATATATATATATATATATATATATATATATATATATATATATATATATATATATATATATATATATGTTTAACTATATTTCCAGAAATTTTCTACAGCTATTTGCGATATATACAAGGGAGTATAGATAATATTCTTCCCTCACTACCTAGTGCTTGTAGAGTGACTGGGTGAGTACAGTGTGATATTGTTAGTACTACAGTGAGTGGTGGTGTACTTAGGGAAGGTACACAAAGACTAGCAGCAGAGTCTTTACATTTATAGTTTGGGGACAGACAGCAACGTGTCCACAAGTACACGATGCCTACTTTAATGGAATATATTGAAGCAGGTGAACGGTTATGCCTTATGGGTAAAGAATTACAGGATTATGCAGAAGCAAAAGAACAAAAACAGGCTGAAAGAGAACAGAGACAGGCTTAACTAGAGGCCAAACACCTACATGAAGAAAAGTTAGCTGAAAGAGAACAAAGACAGGCCGAAATGGAAAACAAGCGTCTACAGGAAGAGAAAGTGACACAATTGAAACTAGAAATGGAAAAACAAAAGTATCAGTTTGAGATTGAGAAGGCGGTTGCACTCAGAAAATTAGAATTATCACCTAAGAGTCAAAGTGAGGAAGGCAGAAGACCTTCGCAGTCGTCACAGAGACTAAAACTGCCATATTTTACGGACCGAGACAACCTAGATCTTATCCGTCGAGATTCGAAGCATCAGCGAAAAGCGTTAGGCATCCCAGAAGGTGAGTATGCTATTAGACTGGGCGAGTATCTGACGGGTAAGGCCCTAGATACCATGTTTAATTTACCTTTGGAAGAAAGAAACAATTATACTATTCTGCGTCAGCGCTTACTTACAAAGTTCCAACTAACTGAGCATGGATACAGAACAAAGTTTAGACAATTAGTGCCAGAGATAAATCAGGATTTTACAGATTTTGTCAATACAGTAAAGAACACATTTAAAAAATGGATGGAGCTTGCAGAAGTAGGGAAAGATTTTAATAGAATAGTGGATTTACTATTAAGAGACAAGGTATTATCTTCATGCAATACTAACTTAGTGGCTTTCTTTGAAGAACGTAAACCAAAGGACATAGACACAATGTCTCAGTTAGGGCAAAATTACATGACTGCACATCCAAACAGTTCTATTGGTAGACAAATGTGTGAGGAAATAGTCTGTGCAGCGTATACAAAACAGGACCAGAATCCAGTTATTAGACCAAGATCGAAAAGTGTGGAGTCAGCACAGATATTTGAGCAGCAAGGACCTCAAGACAATGGGTTCCGTGGGAACCATTTTAGCAAAGCAGGACGTTATCCATACAAAAGGGGGAACTTTCAGAGACGTCCAAATAGTTATGTCGGATGTTGGAATTGTGGGAGCTGGAGACACAAGGCATCACAGTGTGATGTACTACCATCCAGTGAGCCAACGAGTAACGTAAGGAAGGAGATCATCTGTTTAAAATGTGGCAAAAAGGGGCACGTCAGCTACCAATGTACGGGTGGGGAAACCGAGCACTCTAATGCAGCCCAAGTGATTGAAACATTCAACAAGGAGAGTTGTAGTGGATGCAAACCTCTGTTTGATAAAGACAGTGAACCAGTCTTAATGTGTGGTCACACAGTTAAGGCAAGATCAGCAGTGCATGCAGGAGGATGTTTGAAGATGCATCATTGATTTGTTAATGATAAGCCAGCATTAACAATTAGGGATTCCGGATGTACATCCATCGGAGTTGGAAAGAGTTTAGTGCATCCCTCGGATTACACAGGGAAAAAGATTAGGTGCATAACATTTAATGGGACAGTAGAATTCTACCCATTAGCCGTGACAATAGTGAAAACACCATACATAACGGGAAGAGTGACAGCGTGTGTTCTGGACTCACCAGTGGCGGATCTGATCATAGGAAATGTGTCAGGAGTTAAAGATTGTACAGAAAAAGGAAGTAGTTTATTGGGACCAAAAACATAGTTTAAGTAGTAACGAGGTAGCTACCAAAAGAAAACCTAAATTAGAGAGTATAGCTGAAAAAGAAGAGGCACTTGAAGTAGACACAGGAACTGAGGACAAGGATAGGACAGCGTAGCAGGTGAGAATATATCTCAAACGTAGCTTTAGTGACTCTCAGAAACAAGATGCTACTCGGGACAAATGTGTCCAAGGGTGTAGTAAAGTAGAACATAGGAAATCAAAGAAGGGTAGATGGTGCTTAGAAAGGAAGAACTAAGATTCTCACTCGTCAGTTTGTCAGATGACAAAACTATACGTAGGCAAGGAGTGGTACCCGTAGCACATAGAGACCAGATATACTAGAACAGCTCAGGATAGGGCATGTGCAGGGCACATAGGAGTAAGGCGTAAGCAGCAGAGAGCAGGATGCCAGGTATATTGGCCAGGATTTAATAAAGAGGTCAGACTAAACAGAGACTCCAGTGTAACGGTACAATATGCAGATAGCAAAGTTAAGGCAGTTCAAAAGAGTGTTAACGACATCACTGAACCAGGGTTAGGAATTAGCAAACAGATGTTTTAAAGATATAGGAAACATGAGGCATGGGTACATGAAGGGTAGACACAGCATCGACAGGAATCAGAGGTGGGTTGATGCAAGAAAAGAACCACCTGATATATGGTCGGTACACAAACTCTACAGATAGTTGATGGAAGACAAGAGGCAATGCAGGCGCCTCGACATTTATTCATGGACCATTATTAGCAAAGTTACATCGTTTGTGTGTTATTGAAGATATTAATAGACCTGCGGGTACATAAATATAATGCTTTTCTATGTTATGTGGATTATTATGCCATGTATTAGCTCATCCATTGGTACACAAGATGGAAAGTTGGTTGTATTCATGTGTGGGGAATATGGGAGTTTACTAGGATTATTCGATACATTATGTAGTGTGGTAGCTAGAGTGAGTTGGAGTCATACTTAGGGCTACCCAGGCAATATGTCTGGGTCACATATTTGATAGGTATTAGTCTCCCATCATGTAAATACGATTTTTTCTTTTGAGGAGGTGGTAATGACATATGCCTGGGTCATTGACATTGAAGTGAGTGACCTTTGTAGCGGGACTACGAGAAAAACAACCAGCCATGAGAAATAATGGTGAGGGTGAGTGGAGACCCAAGGGTGGATGGGGTGAGAGACAGTCTAATTTTGTATGAAGTCAGGAGACTTGAGAGGACAGTTGATGTTTGGACACCGAGCTGGTCGGTAGTCGAAGGATAGGAGCGGAGTTAGAAATAGAGCTCCGTCCTGTGTTGTGTTGTTCTACGAGTTTTGAATGCAGGCCTAAAACCCAGTGGGGGTTGGATAGTTAATGGAGGCCTGAACCCAAAGTGGGTTGGATAGTTAGTGGAGGCTAGACCCAGTGTGTGGGTTGTATTGTGTGAGATCCAGCCGTGGATAGTAGCTGGATAACTGTCTTGTGAATTGGAGATTAATAAGGCCTTGAGAAGGCAGTAATGTGTGCTGGTTAAGTTGTGAGGAGGATATATATATATATATATATATATATATATATATATATATATATATATATATATATATATATATATATATATATATATATATATATATATATTCGGTGGAGTATATTGTTTTCTGGATATAAATTATGTTTCGTTTGTCCGTGTTCTTTCTGCATTAAAGGATTATGTGCGCCAACTCAATCTTGTTTAATGACTGGTGGATGTGTACTGCGGGGGTGAGTTGTAGTATGAGACAGGTGGCTAGCTCAACTTACACTCCATAGTGACATACAAGGAGCGGTGTAACCTAGACAACGACCATCTCACTCATTTATTATAAAGAACATCGTGAGACCAGCCAAACAGAGACCGCAAGAACACTGCATGACGAGAACATAGAAGAAGAACCATCTGCAAATCCAACCATTAGAGAACTCCTGTTTGTGGACGACCAAGCACTAATAGCAAAATCAGAAGCTGAATTACAAGATCACATGAATAGTCTAAACGAAGTATGTAGGGAACATAACATGAAAATTAGCACAAGTAAAAAAAGAGGTATTGACTATAACCAAAGAAGAAAAAGCAACAACGATTCAACTAAGCGAATATCCCTTGAAACAAGTAAAGAGTTTCAAGTACCTAGGAAGTATAATATCATCAAATGGCAATTCAGAAGACGAGATCGAAAATAGATGCAATAAGGCAAATCAACTCATTGGACACATGGCACCACTATTAAAGAACAAACATGTATCAATAACTACTAAGAAAGCACTTTACAACACAATCTTCCTACCAACTCTATGTTACCAATGCCAAACCTGGACAATGACAGAAAAAGAGAAAAGAAAAATCACAACAACAGAAATGAGATTCCTGAGAAGAATACTCAATGTATCAAGAAGAGATAAGATCAGAAATGAAGAAATCAGGACTAAAGTGGGGGTTATAGCTGCACTAGATTTTATTAGAAGGCAGCAAGTCAAATGGTTTGGTCATGCAAGTAGGTTACCAACTAACAGTATACCACAACAAGCAATGATGTACAGACCAGAGGGAAGCAGAGGAAGAGGCTGACCACGTAAACTATGGACGCAGGGAATAACAGATTCCATGGGAATATCGATACATGAAGCCCATAAGCGGGCAGTCTCCCGTTGTTTATACTTCACCTCGAAACCGCAAGGTACAAGAGGAACATGATGAGATGAGATGAGATGAGATCCAGCACTTTTCCAGCGGTAAGGCCCCTGGTCCTGACTCAATCCCAGCAGAGATCTACAAAGCCGGTGGACCGGTTCTGATAGAACAACTTCACCAAGTCCTTATAAACATATGGGTGAATGAGACAATGCCACAAGATGTCAAGGACGTGTCAATAGTCCATCTATATAAACGTAAAGGAATCCGCTAATCCTGTTACAACCACCGAGGCATCTCTTTGCTCTCAGTTGCAGGGAAGATACTCGCCAGACTTCTTCTCAATCGCCTCACAGCCATCTCGACCAAAGTCTTCTTCCTGAGAGTTAATGTGTGCCAACGAGCGCATGCGTCTTTGTTTCCCCCTTTGTCGACCTTTCCTATCACGTGGCTTAATCCTCGCAATTCTATTGGCCCTTCCGAATAACCGCTTCCCGGTGTATTTATTTCCTCTGACCTCCCATGACAATTTATCCTACCGTTGTTCTACAGTAATCTACTCAACCAGACTTTACTTAACCAGACTCATGGCATATGCCCCCCTCAATTCCAAAAAATGTTCTAACATTTTTGGGTTCTACCCGCTCTCTACACGTGACATGAGTCAGCTTAGTCACACACGCCTGTCCCCTATTCGCACATATCTGTCTACTGCCTCATGCCTTAGAGCTTGCTTTTCAGTTCCCTTTAAGTTCCCTCTGTGTTACGTTGATATTCTGCCATACCTGCACACAAATTATAATGTCGGACACGAATATCCGTCTAATCCCAAATAGATCTCGTGTGGCCTCAACCCCCTTTGTATTCGGCAGGTTGATGACCAACCTAATATGAGTCCCAATGCCCCACCCCGGACATTCCCATATGGTTCCTCATTTATACCTCGGTATAAGCAACAACTGACACCCTTCTTCAGCCCTTAAGCCCTGGGTGCAGGAACGTGTGTATTGCAGACATATCAATCGCACACCTATTTTGTTTCACCACTCATCTTGCCCCTGAGTAACCTATGTACTACTGTGGATCTCTTTGGTGCGGGTACATATGACTCTTGCATTTATCTCGTCAACATGTGTGTGGGGTCGGCTTCCATCAGTTACCTTTTGCTATGATGTTCGCTTGTGCCCTATGGTCGATATCCCATTCATTTTGCATTCTCTATTTGTTCATGGTATTCTCCATACTAACATTTTCCTTGTAGTGTTCCTAATACCGTGACCCTTATGTGCATCCACTACCATGCCAAAGTACTTCATGTTAAAATATTATATGTACAAAGTACCACCACCTGATACTATTATTAATGGTACTAATAATAATACTACTACACTATCCTTGTGTTCTTTCTTTCATCTTGCCTTGTACTCTGTTCTCTCTCTCTCTCTCTCTCTCTCTCTCTCTCTCTCTCTCTCTCTCTCTCTCTCTCTCTCTCTCATCCTCTCTCTTCATCCTTTCATCGTTTGTCATTCATTTTTTTTTAAATTTAGTATTTAATTTTCATTATGTACTCTGCCTCACAACACGGATACTGGAAACTCATATGTTACATCTTTGCCCATAAGCTTCTTGCATACAGGTGTGAAAGTCTCCAGCTTGTGTTCAACATTGTTCTGTTGACTCTCATTCGCACAAATTCCTCCTCTCACTCTTCCAGTACCCTTTCTCTCGCTTTACTGTCACTCAACCTATTCTTATGTTATGTACCTGCTCTCACAATCGCATACATTACTTCTACCAAGTGTACCTGTCTCTCTCTCCAATCTACCATGTTGTGATAAAACCTGAATAGTATATATCATTGGACTGACATGCAATATTGCAAGCACTATTCTAACTTTCACTTTCATATCATTTTCAACTCTATAAAATCAATATGCATCACTGATAGTAGTGTTCCAGTTACTCCTTCTTCCTTTCATTTAGCATATAGGTGTCATCTCTGATGTATCGTGGTTTTATACCCACTGTCAACTATTCCGCTTTCGCAGATGTCGACTCTTCTTTTCTCCCTTTGCGATCATTTATCCGTTTCTACCAACATCTCATTTTATACGTTCTGTGTTACAATCAGGTAATAGTACAATCAATAATGTTACAATTATTGTTACAATCACGTGCATCATGTTTATGAATATACATGGCATGATGATTATGTTCGTACGAATGCACTTATGTTTATGTATCTACTTCTAAAACAATAAAATGATGTTCCTATTTATCTCTATATGTGTTATGAGTTTTGTTTATTGAATGAATGTTAATGTTATTAGCTATTACTCCCTTAGTTGGTTCTGGCTAGTATCTGTCTTCTCTGACTGTATCTTCTACCATTCGGATTTTCAATCTTCACCTGAGTCTGCCTGTCTCAGCCCCTTCAGTCATCTAGTGAGGTAACATCTTTGAGGTCCCTTCGACACTATCTCTTCTGCTCAGTCAATTATACACCTTATCTGTCTGAAATTAATAACAGCCTTGGGTGTATATATATATCCATACATACATATGCATATTTACACATCTGCAATTGCATATTATATTACCGCAATCATATATCAGATTTCCTACATTGACATGTTGTTATCCCTGTCAGTACTCCAGCGTGCTAACCACTTGACCAGTCACCTTGTATGAACGCATGGTTTCTTAGATGATACTATGACATGGATATCCCGATGATAGTATTACGGTATGCTATATTGTGCTATCGGGATTCTGTCCCTCTTCTGACCAGATCATTTTGTAATATAGTCGGTGTGACGATTCTTAGGCCATGTCATGGCTAGCATTCACAGTTCTCATATATATATATATATATATATAATATATATATATATATATATATATATATATATATATATATATATATATATATATATATATATATATATATATATATATATATATATATATATATATATAACCACACTATTACACATCTTCACTGTTTTTACTTCTGATGACTTTAACATATCATTAAGTCACTTCAATCAACATTATACTTATCAATGCATTCATTCCACTACAACAATTATATCTATACCAATCACAAACATATAGCCTTTATACAAAATGTACAGTATCTACAATATATATATATATATATATATATATATATATATATATATATATATATATATATATATATATATATATATATATATATATATATATATATATATATATATATATATATATATATCACAAGATAAGAGTGTTTCACGTTGGAACCTGTGATGTCTCCTTAACATGTAGTATTGTACAATGATTTGCGTCTTCTTGTGTAAGATATGTTGTAGATGGTTTTAACTTTTGGAACTTCCTCTTGTTGCCATTGTGCTAACAGAGCGTCTGTGTCAGTGTACCGTACCTGTGGCCTCTTTGGGGGAATTTCATTCTCCCAACCAGATTTTGTGTAATCTGCAACATCTGTTTGTTTTATCATTAACCTTCTTTTTTGATCTTTCTTCTTGACTGTTGTCTATTCTTGTATACGACATCTTCGTCCTGTAACCTATACCCAGATACTGACCCACTTTCTCGTGCTGAACATGCTTGTTGTACCATATGTTTTTCTAATCTGTTAGCACATGTGTGAGTTAAGTATGGCATAATAAATGCGTTTCACTATTGCTGTGCTGTCGTTGAATTGTGGGTACTCCACTCTATAGTTTTCAACCCCCCAGACTACTTTCTTCTTTTCGTATTGGTTAGGTTTTGTCTAAAACCTAATGTATCCCATGTCAGTTCTTGCTGTGTCAACTGTCCTAGTTGTTCGCAATCATCAATTGGTTCCTGCTTGTCATCTGACTGTGTTCTTATCATCGAGAGATGTTCCCTGTTCCAGTCCCTGTACTAGGGTCACTTGTTTGTCCTTGGTTTCTTCCGTATTCGTCGTATGTCTGGTAAATGTCAGTCCCTATGTCTGATGCATTCGTCTTCTACTTTACTCAGTCTTGTCTTCTGTTGGGACAGTCCAAGCTGCATAGTTACATTCCTCTATCTGTACGTTTTCTTTTTCCCATTTCTGTATGTCCTGGGGTGTGCACTCTTTGACCTCTGGGATGTTGCCCAAGATTAGTTCTGTTGTGGGATGTGGTAACACTGCCGCTGTTACCCGCCCTTTGTAGTAAGGGCAGTTGATGTCTGTCCAAGCTACTCTATACTGCTCTAATGCACCGCTAAATGTTCTGCAAATCACTCTGTCGTCTGTATAGTCTTCGTCTCTTACAATCTTACTGTCTACCCCCACAATTGAAGTCCCTGTGTCTCTGACCATTTTCACTGCAAACCCATTCACTAAAGCTCGTCGAACGTCCACATTTCCGTTTGTTATGTATGCAGAGTTGGCTTCTTGCATATACACTTTGTTGTCAGTCCTGTCGCCCTGACTGTCATATATGTGTGTTGCATTCATGTCTTGTTGTTCGTCCTCGTCGCTGCTGGACATGGCGTATGCCATGTTGGTGTCTTCATTCAGCTTTCTCAGACTACACGCCCTTGCCAAGTGGCCATAGCTTCTACACAACCAGCATTTTAGACTGTCTCTATAGTCTGCGTACCTATCGTTTCTTCTGACCGACATGGTCTTGAGATGTGACTTGTACTCAGGGAATTCGGTAGCACATTTCCAACGACCCGTATTGGCGACCACAATATTTACATTCCCTTACTGGCCCAGTTCGAACTACGTCCACTTATCTCAGTGGGACTTGTGTATATATAGTCATTGGTTGATATTTATTCTATGGGTCCGTATGATTGCCTTCGATCAGAGAGCCTGACAGCTGCTCCATACCATAAGTTCTGGCTGTGCCTCCTCTGCAAATATCTCCCATGTGAGCATTATAATACACCTCGCCCTTGGACTCCATTTCAGATATTGTGGCGCACTTATTTTCAAGCAGAAACGTTGCCATGGAGTCTGGCACAGCTGAAATAATTTTATCTCTTAGCATCAGGTCTCTGAGCTTTTCGAAGTCGTTGCCTACCTTCGCTGCCTTCAGCCACTTGTCATACAGAGACTGGACTTTCGGAAGCGAAATCCATGAAGGTTTGGTTCGACTTCAGATTCAGTGCTCTATAATGCCATTCTAAGACCCGCCTCATTTAAACTGAAATGTACCAAGACTCTTTCTTAGACATAGTTGTAATCAGTTCGCAGATGCTCCGGGATGACCCTACTACCTTTGGTGGCTCAATGGTCAAATGATTTTATGGAAGAGGATCGCCACTCTTCGACCAGCACCTTGTAGTGGTCATCAAAACTTCGAAGTTGGTAATCCATGCGGAGAAGGAATCCCATTGTGCAAAGTTCCTGATGATACCTTGATATCTTTGAATGGGGTCAATGCTTTGGCTGCCAATTTAGTTTTCGCAACTTCAGTCTCTTCGCCAGTTCTAGCATCTTTACTTGTCTTCACCGTTAATTGCACTGGCAAGTTTCTCTTTCTCGAAAGCTAGTGCTGCCCATCTTGTGCTAGCTAATTTCTGTACGCTCAAAGTTCGTTGGCTTCTTTAGATGCTGCTTCTTGTGCCTTTAATTTCTTTTCTTCGAGCTCTGCTTGTGCTGCTAATTTCTGCCTCTCAGACTCTCTAACTGCTGCTCTATCTTCTCGTTCTTGCTTCTGATGTTCACTAAACTCTTGTTTAGTCCATGTCATAAGCTCTTTCCCTGTGAAACCACACTTCTCACCTAGAGCTATGAAGTCTGCTAATGTAGACATGGTTATCTGCTGTGTCTATTAGCTGGAATATATATATATATATATATATTATCTATATATATATATATATATCTATATATCTCATATATATATATATATATATATATATATATATATATATATTATAGTACGCAGTCAGTGTTAGCGCTGATTCCTTGTTTTGGTAACCTGTAACCTTTTAACTAGTGACGATCGCTGTAAACTATGAAGGTAACTAACTAACATAATCTCTGTTGAGAACAATCTATGTCATCAGGCTGATTGAACAATATACATACAAAAGATTCTGATAGCTCTCTGGTAATCGAGCAGTATACCATACAATTAGTTAGAATTACTTGCCTTAATATCCAGCGATGATGTTTCAAGTGGCTCGTGCCGATGCTCAGCTTAACTTCCGCTTGCTTCCGGACTTGATATCACTCAGCGTGGCCGTCTCCGTTCCACTCACAAGTTGACATGGACAAACTTGGTCGTCAGGTGCAGCTCCTCACCGGGTGGTGTAGATATCTCATAGGGTACTACTCACTGTCCTGGAACACATTTCTGAACAGATACTAGTTTTGACATGATTAGTCTATGAAGGCACTCTAGATGACCTTATGTTGTTATTCCTGCTGTAGGCTACCTAATTTTCCTAGTCCTCTTTGAATATCTTGATCTTGTGGTGGTGTCACTTATACTACCTTATGTCGTTAACTACAAATACTATTATGTAGCACAGTGGCTTCTGTTGTTTGTAATTAATGTGCTTGTCCTATTATCTTGTTGGTGTACATAGCCTTAACTGTTTATGCTTATTGAAGAATCTGTCGCTGATAATACATCTGGTTGACTACCATGCTAACCATTCCTTTTTGCAACTTCACATAATTCGTGTCGGCGCACATCTTTTGGTGTAATACTTTGAATCATTTGTAACAAACTGAAGCTAGCAATTATTTACTTAACTATTGACGTTGACTATCGCCCACAGTGGGTACGGTTGCCATTTGCCTCAATTTTGCCGAGTTCTTTTGAAGGACGTAAACCCCCAAGTTGCCAAGCGCGCTTGCCGACGTAACTAGGGGTATTGGGATGCTGATGAGTTGACACTCTTTATAGAATGTACGCTGACACACAGTAAACACAACTCATTACCTCAGAGTTATAGAATGGCATCATGTATTGTTTCTATGCGACACAACTACTGGTAGATTCAATGTTACATCTACACACACGATCTTTATTTACACACTCATCGTAGTACGGCCTGTTATCCAGGCTACCTAATCATCTACAATGGTATACACACAACTCCTCTAAACTACTTACATCAGTCCCGTTAAACATGGCCGCAGGCGCTTACATTCACCGGCCGGCAACCTCTGCCCACGACACCACTGAACTCCGTGCTGTAGAGTGAATATGTCCGTTCGCCTGGTCGCGGTAATGGTGTTCTCAGCCATGAGTACACACACACTTAAGATATCTAGCGTACACTCAGTTGCTTGCCGTCGATGTCTCTCGACGTTTCCTAACGACAGGGGAGATTCAGTTCTCGGCTCCCTGCCTGGTCATACGATGTGTACCTAATGGTCTCCAGCTCTCCGACTGCCGTCTTTGTTTCCGTCGACCTTTCCTATCACATGGCCTAATCCTCGCAATTCTATTGGCCCTTCCGAATAACCGCTTCCCGGTGTATTTATTTCTTCTGACCCCCCCCCCCCCCCCCATGTCAATTTATCCTACCGTTGTTCTACAGTAATCTACTCAACCAGACTTTACTTAACCAGACTCATGGCTTCAGAAAAGAACTAGGAACTGTTGACATGTTTTTCGCTGCAATTCAGCTGCAAGAGAAATGTGAGGAACAGAACTCCGAAATGTTCTCCACTTTCATTGATCTTACCAAGGCTTTGATACAGACAGCAGAGAAGGACGGTGGAAGAGTATGGCGAAATATGGCTGTCCACGAAAGTTTGTCAAAGTATGTGTGGGGCAGAAATGGAATAAGCCTGCAAACAAAGCTGAAAGTCTACAAAGCGGTCGTATTATCCACACTTCTATATGCTTGTGAACTGTTTATCAGCGACACGCTAGGATATTAAACCACTTCCACACAGTCTGCCTTAGGAAACTATTGAAGATTAAATGGCAAGACAAGATCCCAGACACTGAAGTCTTAGAAAGAGAGTCCATACCTAGTATCCACACTCTACTAAAGACGAATTAGATTTGATGGCTGGTCACTTGACTCGCATGCCTCCCTAAACGAAATTTTACGGCGAGCTGCGTTATGGTAAACGCTCGCAAGGCGGCCAGAGGACACGCTTTAAAGATACTCTTAAGATCTCACTAAAAGCTTTTGGAATTAATCATGACACTTGGGAGACTGCTGCCAAAAACCAAAATTCGTGGCGTACATCATTACGCAAGGGTGCAGTCACTTGTGAAGCAACCAGGACTGTAAGAGCTGTGAAGAAAAGGGTGGACAGAAAAACCACTGCAGGAGATCCTCCTCTTGGAACGTCGAGCATTCCTTGCCCACATTGTCAAAGAACATTTCGAGCCAAAATAGGCATTATCAGCCATCTTAGAACTCATGGCTCCATACTTTCAACCCCACTGGATGAAATGAATGGTCATCGTCATTCTTGATGGTCAAAGAACATATTTCTGTACATTACTACTCTTATATTGAAATTTATATTGATCTTTTTGTAAAATTAAATACACTATGTATATATTATTCACTTTTAAAGGATGTTATGTTCATTTTCGTCCCAATCCAGCAGTGAAATCACATTACTGTGCATATGTATTAAGAGATTTCTGTTATACGTTTGTTTTTCCGTTATCCGTCACAGCCCTGGTCTGGGCAGTGATGGTTAATCAGAGTTGTACTGTACTTCAATTTTTTCCAGAACTGTACTTATTGTAGCATACACATCCTTCATTTTAGTAGAATAAGCAATTGGAATTGAAGCATATTTGTAATCATTGTGTAAGAGAACACCTTTCAAACTTCTCTTTTAGAGCTGTTAATGAAAAGTCGTCACTCATCTGGTGTATAACTTACACCCATTTTAATTACATGTCCTCCTACTTTAGTACAAAACATAGGGTTGTTTTCTTTACCTAAGGATGGAAGACAACCTTGCTTTCTGCTGCGATAAAACGTAACCTTTGTTTCAACATTCAGTAATGTTTTGTTTTATTTTCTTTCAGTCTTAAAGCAGGCTCCGTGGCGAAGGAGTTAGGGACGCAGCTCATAATTACGCATACCGCGTTCGTAACACAGCTGTTGGTGATTTGACAGCAGACCGCATTGCGTTGTCTTTGTAATTAAATGGTATGGATGCCGGTCGTTCAGAAAGCAATAGCAAAAAAAAAAAAAAAAAAAAAAAAAAACAATGATGTGGTTGACAGCGACGTTCTCCAATGGATATACAACAAACTCTACAGCCAAAAGTTCTGAAGATTCCCTGGAGAGATATAGATTTTGGATTAAATCATGCAGTTCACGCCGGTCGAGGCGTTGAGCAGCTGAGAAATCTTCTTCGAAATCACTATCACTTGTCGTTCCACGTGCCACTGCTGTCTTATCTTCTAGCAGGCAATCTAAAATCTGACTAAACGTTGGAATTAGTATGCCATCTCCGTATGGAACAGGTCGTTTAGTAAAATCTAAATCTTGATATTTCAATTTCTTGTGATTCTCCACCCCCCCCCCCCCCCCCCCCCTCCCCACTCCAATTAATTCATTTAATATTGACAACAACGAGATAGCAGTCATCATGGTGGTTTTTAGGCTATCTCCACACCATCGAAATTCCAAATTTTAAACAATTTCCTTATTCCACACATCCACTGTCGTTGGCATGTTTTGCAAATAATATGAGGAGCTCAAGACTTGTCCTGGTCACCTAGTTTTACTTTAAATTACGCAACGGAGGCCTTTTTCACACAAACAGTAATTTGCTTCTGCGTTCTGCTTTCAAAGTGTACTCTCCACAAATATGTATTCATTTATCCGTTTTTATTCCGTGGGTCAGGTCTTAGTCAGATATGACTGAGCTACCGTATGACAGTAGACGGTACTACCTGCTTTCTGTTAGCGCCGAATGTTGGGCAGCGCTTACCAAACCCGACACCCCACATTGTGCCAACGGCTTCGGGCGGAAGAGCGCAATTGGGAGGTTACTAGCCTTATCCTGGTGCGAGGAAATGCAACCCAAAGACAAAATAAGTCCTGGCAGGGCAGACCAGGCCCTAAGCCTTGGTTGGCAGCTGGTCTAGGATCGAAGCTCCGACAGGCGGACAGTTAAAGCATTGCTTTGCTGATCCGGCAGCTTCTGCAGCTTGTCTTGTTCCAGATTATAGGTGTCAACTTTCCTCTGGAGTGAACTAGGCAGGCCGAGAGAGGGATCATGCTGCATGGGCAACACATGGTTTCTTTATTTTAGCCCAGGCTTTGTGCTATGGAGAGGCAATAACTCCATCCCTGGTCTTAACCGGTCTCGGAATCAAAGCGAGAGGCAACTGTTACGGGTTATAAGTCCTTGTCAGTTGGCGTAGACATGGGGCGCCACGCGTTGCCTCTGACGGTGGGAGACACCTACAGGTGTCACTGATCAGCTACCGCCCGCCTCAAGCTGGTCAGCCCCCGGCCAATTGGGTGCTGATCCGCCACAGCCTGCCTGCTTCAATGGGTGCTTGGGGCTAGGACAAAATCTGGATCGCAGGCTGTAAAACCAATGCACCAGGTAATAAAAAGAATAATAGGCACCCCAAGCTACGGCTTGCAACCTGGAACGTGAGAACCATGTTTCCAGGATTTTCCACTGACTTGACAAATATTGACGATGTGAGAAAAACGGCTGTGATTGATGCTGAACTCAATCGTCTTAACACTGATAGTGCTAGCCTGCAGGAGACTCGCCTCGCTGAGGAAGGGTCACTCAGGGAAAACAATTACACCTTTTTTTTGGAAGGGAAGAGGGCAGGCAGAAAAACGGCAACATGGTGTGGGCTTTGCAGTGAAGAATTCGCTACTGGGAATGATTGATATCCCAGCTGGAGGTAATGAAAGATTATTATCACTGCGCTTGGCAACCTCTTGTGGATTTGCCACCATTCTCACTGCATATGCATCGATACTGGCTTCCTCTGATGATGTGAAGGATACGTTCTATGAGCAGCTAGACTCTGTGATCAAGGCAGTTCCAAAATCCGACTACATTTATATGCTCGGTGATTTCAATGCTCGTGTGGGCAAGGACTCGAGTTCATGGCCAGTGTGCCTTGGAAAATACAACATCGGTTGCATGAATGAAATTGGGCAAAGGCTGCTGGAGCATTGCACTAGAAATGACCTATGTATTACAAACTTAGTTAGTTAGTTAGTCGACAGATCATCCTCGTTGCACATCGGACCATTCAGTCCATAAGTGCTCGGATCCCCTCCTCAGCAAATCCCGCAGCGTGTAGCGGCTAACGATGCCAGTTCTGTGTTGGTTTATCAATCTTCTTTGGCTTCCTGCGTAGTGTTCTTGTTTGGCCACCCCTCTTTTAATTTGCTGCTCTCGCAGTCTGGCCATTGTTGTAGATTCACAGCCATCACTTGGTTCTTGCAAAAGTCTCACTTCTCGTAGAGCATTCAGAATGTCAGCCTGGTCCATGGCGCGTCCGCCCTCCACAGTAGCCTCACCTGCGAGCTTGTCAGCCCGCTCATTTCCTTGTACTCCCGCATGACCTGGCACGAAGATGAAACTAATCTTTGCCAGCCGAGACCGCTCCAGAGGCAGCAACCATTCTCTTCGGATCGACCCCTCCTCTATCCTCTTGATCATGTTCATTGAGTCGCTAAGGAAACAAGCCCTAGTGAATGTCTGTGTCTCGAGCCATGTTATTGCTTTACTTACTGCCATGACTTCCATGGTCAGGCTACTTGTGGTTTCAGTGAAAGCACCAGAGTCCTCCTTCACAATTCTCCCTCCGGCCCGAGCTGTAAAGGCCCATGAGCTTCTCACATGTCGGACGACCGACCCATCTGTGTAAATGACCGCGTCACTGTCTAGCGAATTCTCGAAAATCAACGCTTGTACTTCAGCCTCCACAGCAGCCGGATTTTCTTGTCTGCATTTTCTATCTAGTTGGATGCAAACTGAAAAGGATGTGCAGAAGTCTGTTGGCACTTGCACCCACTCCTCGCCAGGTTCTAAGTCCTCAAGTGAACACACCTGTTGAAGAATGTCTTCGGCTTGACCCATCCACGACCGTCCTCTTTTTAACCTGCTGCCCTTCACCTTCCTAATTTCACTATGCAGTGGATGCTGTGTGTTTGCGTTAATTCTGAGGTAGGCGCGTGCCCTGCAAACTTGCATTCTCTCTTCAATGGTTGGAAAATCAAGAAGGTAGGGCATCGCCCTGCATGCTGTATCTCTTGTACATCCAAGAATAATGCGCATAGCTTCATTCTGTATCCTTTCCATCCTTTCTATCTGCTTATGGCTGAGAGTCAGGATTGCCATTGCATACTCCAAAACAGACATGACCAGCCCCTCGTACAGAAGACATAGATGGCGCTGCTCACAGTTTGCTGCCGCCATCACCCGCATCGCTGCCAAGCCCCGCTTGGCCTTTGTTATCACCTGGTCTATGTGCACATTATAAGCAAGGCTTCGATCAAACCGTATCCCCAGGTAATTCATTGCCTGCGTTCTTTCCACCGTCTCTGAACACAGCATTACAGTTGGTGTTGGATTGTTGACAATATGATTATTCAACGAGAACCAAGTCACTGTTGCCTTTGTTGGGTTGACCATTGCCCCAGCTTCATCACACCAAGTACTTATGCGATTGAGTTCGGTTTGTAGTTCCACAGCAACCTCCTCTCTATTCTTACCCTGACGATACACTAAAACATCATCGGCATATGACAATGTCCTGCCAGGTCCAGTGATCTGCTCACTGCAGATTACAAACTCCTTTTTTAAAACAAAAGAGATGCATAAGGTCACATGGAAACATCCAAGATCCGGCCATTGGCATCAGCTGGACTTCATTATCACACGGAGACAACATCTGAACCATACATCATTAACTCGAAGTTACCACAGTGCTGACTGTGATACAGATCATTCTTTGGTTGTTGCAAGGGTTAGACTGAGACCAAAGAGAATCTACACAGCTAAACACAAGTCTAGCCCCCAGGATTAATATTATTAACACTCACGATCCTGGAAAGTGCTTTGAATTTCAACAGTAACTTGAAGACGCTTTCAATGATACATCAGAAAATTGTATAGTAAATGATAAATGGAGTAAACTTAAGGAAGCTATTTATAAAACAGCGGTAGGGGTTTACGGCACTGTGGATCATAAGAGGCAGGACTGGTTTGCAGCAAACAGCCAGATACTGCAGCCCTTGATTGATAAAAAGAAGATAGCTCTCTTAAGAAACAAGGAAAGACCAACGCGTAACACTCTGAGTGAGCTGAAGCAAGGATGTACAAAAGGCTGCCAGGCAGTGTGCGAATGACTATTGGATCAAGTTATGTGAGTCCATTCAAATCGCAAGTGATAAGGGAAACATCAGAATCATGTATGAAGGGGTAAAGAAAGCCTGTGGTCCAATGATCAAAAGAAGCGCACCGCTGAAAACCTTGACTGGAGAAATCATCACTGATAAGAAACATCAGATGGATAGATGGGTCGAGCACTATTTAGAGCTTTACTCAAGTGAGACCAAGTTAGCGGATGATGCCCTCAACGCCATAGAGACCCTACCAACTCTTGACCACCTGGACACACTTCCTACTATAACAGAAGTTAAGTGTGCTATAAATGAGCTTGCATCTGGCAAGGCTCCAGGTAAGGATGGGATTCCAATAGAGGTAATCAGGAGTGGGCAAGACACACTCGCTCTACAGATCCACCAGCTAATAGAGCTCTGCTGGCGAGAAGGACAAGTCCCACAGGATTTCAAAGATTCAAACATCATAACGCTGTACAAGAACAAGGGAGATCGGAGCGACTGTAACAACTATAGGGGTATCTCACTTCTGTGTAGTGTTGGGAAAGTATTTGCCAGAATTGTCCTGCGCAGACTTCAAGTCCTGGGAGATCAAGTCTACCCCGAATCACAGTGCGGCTTCCGTCAGAACCGGTCTACCATTCTCATTGCGACAGATGCAAGAAAAATGCCGGGAACAAAATCAGCCACTGTTTATTGCCTTCATCGACCTCACAAAGGCATTCGATTTGGTCAGTCGTGAGGGTCTGCTCAAAGCACTAAAGAAGATTGGCTGCCCACCAACTCTTCTGTCCATTGTGGAATCGTTCCACACAGGCATGAAAGGTATAATCAAGTTTGATGGTTCAACTTCAGAAGAGTTTGAAATCAAGAGTGGAGTTAAGCAAGGTTGTGTACTATCCCCCACCCTCTTTGGGATATACTTTTCACTTCTACTGAAATATGCCTTTCGTGATCAGGATGACGGTATATACATTCACTCACGCTCAGATGGTGGCCTCTATAATGCTCAGAGATTGAAGGCCAAGACCAAAATTAGCAGGGTACTAATCAGAGAGTTGCTTTTTGCGGATGATGCTGCGATTACGACCCACTCTGAGGAAGAATTACAACAGCTACTATCTGCATTCTCCAATGCTTGTTCTGAATTTGGTTTAACAATTAACAAAAAGAAGACACAGATTATGTCACAAGGTGCGCATGGTGTACCATCAATCTTTATTGACGACGCCGAACTGGAGATAGTAGACCATTTTACATATCTAGGATCAGAGGTAAATAGCAAATTATCCCTCGATCAGGAAATCAACATCAGGATTGGCAAGGCAGCAACAACAATGAACATGTTAGCATAAAGAGTCTGGGAGAACAGGAAGCTTACTGCCAAAACAAAAGTCCTCGTCTACCAAGCCTGTGTCCTTAGTACTCTTCTTTATGGCAGTGAAACCTGGACAACTTACTCACGCCAAGAGAAACGTTTAAACAGCTTTCATATGCGGTGTCTGCGAAGAATACTTGGTATTAAGTGGCAAGACAAAATCACAAATACTGAAGTATTGGAAAGATCAGGTTGTGTGACGGTGTATTCCATGCTCAGTCTTCGTAGACTTAGATGGATAAGACACGTTAGGAGGATGGATGATGGTAGAATACCAAAGGACATCTTTTTTGGTGAATTACAGACGGGTAGGAGATCTCAGGGTCGGCCTCTACTACGATACAAAGATGTGTGTAAGCGGGACATGATTGATACAGGCATTGATAATGCACAATGGGAACACGTCGCCGCTGAACGTGTTGCTTGGAGGGCAACTATCAGAAATGGAATAAAGACACAGGAGAAAATCATTGCAGATAAAGCACACACAGAGCGTGAGAGACGTAAAATGGTGCAAAATGGTGGAAATGACCATGTTTTTACATGCACCTACTGTGGGCAAACATTTGCAGCAAGAATTGGCCTTACCAGCCACACTCGCCACCGCCATGGATCGTAGTTATTAAGCCTTTTTGACGCACAATGTACCAAACTATCGTCTGTCAAGACGGAAAGGTGCCAATATCCGTTTTTAAATCAGTGAAGTATTGAAACCTATAGAAATTCATCGGCGAATGAATGTCCACTATGGTTATGCATGTCTGTTAATCCAGTGTTATGAGGTGAGTAGGAAGTTTCAAAACGGCATGACTTCTGTGACATACTTTTCAGTCAGATGAAGAGGTACAGTACAAGTGACCAAGAGCATTTTTTTCTACAGGAGTTCAAGCATTTTATCGGAAATGGAGAACGTGTATTGAAAAAAATGATAATTTGCTCTTCGCTTTTCCAGAATGCCGGTCTCTCTGGCCGAGGGGTTACAACACTTTCTCCGTAATCCCGTTTATCACGCAGAGTCTCGTAGCGGGCGAGAGCTGGCAGCGGTTCGACCCCCGCTGGTGACTTGTGGGATAACAGAGCCGGCCGCTCAGAAAGCAATGGCAAACTACTGAGCGTAATCTTGCCAAGAGATCAACAGACAGCTGAAAGATGCTGCTGTTGACAGCTAAGTACTGTAAAGGATATGCAAAACATTTTTTTTTCCCAGAATATATTAACTCTAAACAAAAATAAAAAACATCTAAGGTGATTATTTGAAACCTCTTCGGTAGTATGTTATGTGGTTTTCGGGTGTTAAATGGTGATCGGAACCTCATTGTTTTCCTTCTTTACACTTATATAACGATACGAGAATACGTCACAAGGTAAATCCGCAAGATAATTATTTCTCGCCACTAAGGGAGATAACTAATTCGGGGTTTTCCTCGCTAACGGGAATTAACTATTTCCTGCTTTTCTAGCTAAGGGAAGAAAAGTCGTGTTGCTAATTTTGAAACCATCCCACCATGTGCAAGCGAAATTACAATGAAAACCTTAAACATTCCTCTTCCCTCCGAATCCTGCTTCCTCATCCCTTTATTCCTTTTGCCTTTTGCCCCCCCCCCCTCCTTTTTCCTCCTCCTCCACGTTCCTCTTCCTTCTCCTCCTTAGTCCCACTTCCTTCTTCTCCATCCTGCTTCTCCTTCCTCCTCCTTCTTCCTCCTACTTCTTCCTTTTTCTGCCTCCTCTTCCTTTTTCCTACTTCTTAAGTTCGTTCGTTCGCTCGTTCCTTCTTTCTACTGATTCTTCCCCTCCTACTTTTTTTTATTTACCTTCTTCATATTCCTCCTCCTCCCCTTTCAGCCTCCTACTCCTTTTTCCTCCTTGTCTTTCTCATTGTCTCTGTCTGTCTGTTCGTGTATGTAGTATGCAAGAAAGCACGACAGTGCTATACTGATTCAGCGCTCAGTGCAAGATCGTATTGACAAGAGCGATAAACTGGTGGCATGAAGGAACTTAACCAATTATTGTGATAAGGGAAAGGTATATATATATATATATAGTTAAAATAAAACATTAAAACATTAAAATTAAAACAAAAAAACATAAAAGACGGCTGTTATTATTGTATTTAGTGGGCGTGGCTTACTGGGCTACGTTTTGTAGGTATAAAAACTAACATTATACTATAAGAATCATATTATTTAGTGTATAAACAATAATATCAGACTTCTGCCAAAACACAAGAAACGAACGAACGAACGGACTTTATTTTCAAAGAGTAACAAATTGGGCACGCAGGCCCGTCTTACATTCGGCCCTTCCAATCACTCATCTTGCGTTCATCAATAATGCATAATACATTCACATAGGAAAAAACATTGTCAAATGAATGTTGTAAACATAAACCACGTTATGAGACACATACCCCAACCATACACCCATTCACCCACACATCCCTCACCCAACCACACACACACGCCCCATGCACACATTCATTCCTCCACTCATCCCACACCCACACACACCCCCACCTACACACATCTCCCAAAACACACACACATCTCTCACCCACCACACATTCCCCACACACATCCCACACCCACACACACACACACACCCCAGGCACACATACATGCACCCGCCCGCCCATCACCCACCCACACATCCCCCACCTACACACATCTCCCCACCCACACACACATCCTCCACTCATCCCAAAACCAATCAATACAAACCCACCCACATATCCTCCAACACACACGCACAGACCCCCTTTCGAAACGGGGAAGAAACGTTCTTAAGAGCTATGTAGAATCAAATCAGTTTTAGCAAGACCAAGCATGGACAGTTAGTAGAATAAGTCCATTTAGGTTGTTCAGAGGAGATTGAGCCTGGATGTGATGACGGATCGTGTCCAGTCTTGGGGTGTGTGCATAGAGGAGTGCGGTGAGGGTGTCTTTGACGGTCTTGGTCAGTGGTGTGAAGAATGGTGGGTGATTATGTGATTTATCTTTTCTCACGGTTATTGGCTTTGTGTGTGTTAAGTATTGGCTTTTAAAAGGGCTATGTACTGGTTGTCTATCTGAATATTTGAGTGTATATTGCCTGTGCTGTGTGTCAAGTTGATACATGTCTTCCCTTTCAGCTCTTCGTTCACCCAGGTGTGACGTGGCGTCCTGTTACGCCCTGAAGTGAAACTACGCCATTAATATCTCCAGCCAACACAAGATTCACGCATCTGTATGTCTGTATTACTAGTTTGTCTAGGTAAAAATGTTGTGGCTGGTTATAGTACAACAGCTGTCTGTCATGTCTGGTGGCTTGCTGCTGCATAATAACTGTTGAGGGGTGTGTATGTTAAAGGCATTTTGGAGGCTCAAAAACTTTAATTAAAGAAGGAAATAGGCTGTCATGGTTTTATTTGTGTAAGTTTTATTGTTTGTAAGATGATCAAATTAAGAAAAATTTTATCCAAATTAAGAAATACGATGACCAATGAACAAGTCCTACAAGAAACAAATGAAGATCGTAAACTGATTAGAGACAATAGACGTAGACAGTCAAAATTTTGGGCATGTTATTAGAAGAAATTAATTGGAGAACTTCGTGACAACTGGCAAGATCAAAGGGAAGAGACCAAGGGGAAGATCAAGAAGTAAATACCTGGATGACTTGGCCACGTGGCATAGTCGAAACGGAAACACGGAGCACAAGATCAAAGGGAAGAGACCAAGGGGAAGATCAAGAAGTAAATACCTGGATGACTTGGCCACGTGGCATAGTCGAAACGGAAACACGGAGCTGATCCACGACTCTGGTTATCGAGTGAGATGGCAAATCATGACCACCCACGATTATCAGCACGGCACATGATGGATGGATGTTTGACCAACTTAAGGAATCTGCTGACTAAATTATGAACAATGTTGATAAAATTAAAAACTATGATTACCAAATTAAGAAAAATACTGTATTAGCCAAATTAATAAATATATTAGCCATATTAAGAAAAATGTGTGATGCGTTGTGTAATTTAGTGAAAGTATAACTACTGTCTTTAATGTAGTATGTGTATCTTCTTGATCATTCACTAATTATTTTTAATAATTGCATTGGCATGCAATAAGAGTTACACACAATAGCTACATTGTTATGATATACACAGTGAAGTGGTTACAATGAAGGCAACTAACATGTTATCAAATACATAATAATTAGACTATTAAATTATCAATTAAATATATTACTATCGTCATCTTAAATTATCCACCTCACATTATCTGTATTAAAAGTCAGTGCATGTTTTCGTCATTTCATTTCTCGTCATTAGTCATTTGTTTTCTTTTTCGTAAGTTCATGTTTTCGTATGTTTTTGTAGGTTCATCTTTTCGTCAGTATTTGTAAGTTAATTTCTTCATCAGTAGATTTTGTAAGTTCATGTCATCGTCATCAGTTTTTGTAAGTTCATGTTTTCGTCAGCAGTTTTTGCAAGTTCATATCTTCGTTATCAATTTGTGTATGTCCATAAGCATCTCATAGAGTTACATATATATTATCAATTCACAATTGCTCATCAACGTATGCATAAACTCTCCAATCATTTCACCATTACCCTAAGAACAAAGAAGATGTTTAAAGAGATGAACAACAAGTAAAGATGGTTTGAACAATAAGTGAACATGCAATGAACAGCAAATAAAGATGGCCCGACATAATCTGCCTACTTGCACACACAACTTGTCCAATTCCTCTCTCAGCTTGTAGATTTACCCAGACTACTTGCCCAATTGCACTTATAACTTGTCCATTTGCACTTACAACTGTATTTACTTGTGATTTCTTGTCTCCGTCACTTCAGACACAGGTCTCTTATGTCGTACAAAAGTGTCCCTTAACTCATACAGAAGAGTCCATCACCGGTCTTCATTATCTCATACAGAAGTGTCCCTCATAACATACAAATGTACCCCTCAAACACTGCTGCAGTATTTTCTCCACCAACTTTGTCCTCACTTTTTAATTTGACTCATCATCAGTTTCTGTAAGATCATGTCTTCGTCAATAGTTTACGTAAGTTTATATCTTTGTCAGTTCATGCTTTGGTAAGTTCATGTCTTCGTCAGTTCATTTTTGATTGTTCGTCTTTGTTCACTTATTGTAATTTTCGCACGTCACATCGTCGAAAGCTTCAATCAGCGCCTTCCATACTTTTTTTTTAAAATCTGACACTCAAAGGTCTGTTATGTATCTTTAGTAGTTTTAACGTCGAATCAAGTCAACTTTGGCATCATTTTTCAATTTGATTTCGCTAATATCGTCAACTGTATATTCCACATGAGCTCCAATGAAGTTATACATTTTGCAAATATGTTTCATGTCACTGAACACTCATAACTTTCCCATTTTACATTACGATATAGAATTTCTTACGTTGTCCGTTTCGTTGCTACTTTGTCATCTCACAACCACAATATTGTCTCCAACCAGTAGTGTTTGTTATGGAGTCGTCCATTCTTAAAACCGCGGCTGCATTAATAAGCTCTTGAATACTGTCTACCATTTATTCTAACCGCCTTTCATCGTTTCACAACACTAACATTCCCTTTAACTAAACAGTGGTTATTATCGCGAAGAAGACTCCTCTCTCTGCAAGATGAACTCAATTGTCTGCTCTTTTTTGCTATGTTTTTATGATCGTAGCCAGTAAGAGTATTGAACCAGGTTTGTATTTGTGTATGAGGTGTTTTACATTAATTTGGGAAGGAAGCAAAAGCTTTATATGTAGAGTGAATAACCATGATAATCACAAAAGATGAAGTTTATTTCACGATAATTCAAACTGCTGAAAATATATGACAGACCTTTAAGTGTCAAAACTGAAGAAAGTATGAAAGGGGCTGATTGGATAATTAGACGATGCGAAATGCGAAAATTACAATAACTGAACAATTACCCCTCTGCTGTGTGTCCACCGTGATGAGGTAGAGGGGATTGCGCGTTCCAATGACCCCAAGAGCTATGCCGACGGTAGCACAGCTACTGGTAGGGTCACATATGTCGGACAGGTCAAGGGAGAGGGACCAGACCAAGCGACACACAAACCTGCTGCCTTGTAGGTAGACTGGGGACAGTCAAAGGCTAGCGAAAGCACCCCCAAAAAATGCTTGTCGAAATCGGATGTACTGAGCCACAGGCTTGACAAAGTAGTGCAACGTAACTTAATTAATGACGTCACAAATTAAAATTAATCGTTATGGTGCTAATCCCACGAAGTCCCATCAGGCGGTGATAGTGCCGGGTCCCCTGCCTCGAGAGGGTCCACTCATGACTACTGGTGGTCACCTTCCCCTGTGCTGTGGAGTCAAGGCACAGAGGAGTAGGTTAAGAGCTATTGACCAAATACCCAGGACACTCAACATACTACAGTGGAATGCCGAAGGAGTTTATAACAAGAAAGTCTCCCTAACAAAGCGTCTTCATAAAGATAGAATAGATGTGGCATGCATTCAAGAGACACACCTCAATGCCAATCGCAAATTCTCAGTCAGAGGATATCAGGCCACACGTTTCGACCGTGAAGGACACAAAGGAGGAGTTCTAATACTTACACGAAATACAATACCTTGCAGCGAAGTATCTGTGATCTCTGACAACCAAACGGAAATTATAGGTGTTGATATAATGATAAAGGACGTGAAAATAAGAATTTACAATCTGTATAGCCCAGCAGATAAGGACCTTACACTCTCAAACATGAAAATAACCGATACAAACTGCATTATTGTCGGAGACTTTAATCGCCGTTCAGAAAGATGGGGATACCCAGATACTGACAAAAGAGCAGAAGAAGTGGAGGACTGGGAAATTGACTCAAATCTCGATCTACTCAACAAAGCAGATGACACACCGAGCTTCTACTCCAGAAGATGGTTTACCACTTCTACTCCAGACTTAGCTTTCTGCACAGGAGACATCCTCCACAAAATCAATCGCCATGTGCTTGACCAATTAGCAGGTAGTGACCACAGACCAATCAAGCTTGTAATGAATATGGAGTATGTTCCACAGGAGCAAAAGCCTTTGCCCCGATGGAATTACAAACGAGCAGATTGGGACAGATTTGCCATACTAACAGACAAATATTGTGAAAAAATAAATACACGTTATGGCAACATGAAGCAAATGGTGGAAAGTCTAAACAGAGCAATAATACAGGCGGCCACTAAGTATATTCCAAGAGGAGCGAGGAAAAATTACAAACCATACTGGACTGAAGAATTACAAATTTTGGAGGACGAAGTTGAAGATGCCAGGAAGACAGCAGAGAGAGAACAAACAAATGAAGCGAACATCTCTCTCAAAGCCATCTCAGCGAAATATAAAAGAACAGTAAATCAAACAACAAGAGATTGTTGGAGGGAAAAAACAGGAAACCTGAATTTTGACAGGGATGGAAACAAACTATGGAAATTAGTGAAAGCCATGAACAATGAAGGACATAGAAACAAACAAATAACAATTAAACAAGGAAATACCTTGCTTACAGGTTGCAAAAGAGGCTGCAAATGCACTAATTGAACACTATGCCATTGCAAATCACATTTATATTACAACAACAAAAGAAAGCAGTCAAAGACAAACAGATACATCATAAAAATACAGAGATAGCAGCAGAATATATGATGGTAAATCTAACAATGGAAATAACGGAACAAGCAATGAAACCCTAAAAAAGAAGAAATCACCAGGAATGGTGAGGACATCACGGAAAATTTCCCAGCCAGAGTACACACATCCTCCTTTGCAGATGACCTAGCCATATGGACATCTGAAGAATATATGAGTACAGCTAACAGCAGAATACAACAAGGCTTATTAGCGCTAGAGGATTGGTCAAAATCATGGCTAGTGAAGATAAGTGAGGAGAAATCAACATGCACAGTATTCTCCCTCTCAAAAAAAAAAACTCATCAACCTAAGCTGGTATTGAATGGAAACATATTGCGCCATGAAGAAAATCCAAACTATCTAGGAGTCACCTTTGATCGTCGCCTGACATGGAAGACACAGGTTGAGAAAAATCGAACAAGAGCAAGACAAAGAATGGCAATCATGAAAAAGCTTGCTGGTACAACGTGGGGAGCAGATGAGAAAGTTCTCAAGAAGTTATATACTGGACGGGTGAGGCCAGTACTGGAATATGGCATTGCAGCTTGGGCAACAGCAGCTAAGTCAAACTTTAACAAAGTAAGTATAGTCCAAAACAAATGAATGCGAATCATAACTGGAAGCCTGAAGACAACGCCTATTAATGAACTAGAAAATATCACTTGTTTACAGCCAATGCAGGATAGAAGAGATAGAAGAGCCCAGCAACAAGCAGAAAAATTTAGAAGATTGACAGACCACCCTATGTATAACAGATTTAATGGTTTTGGAAAGGGAAGACTGGAGCGTAGCAACTTTATAGAAACTGCAAAACGAAAGATTCGGGCAGATCCCATACTTAACATATCAACAGCCAAACCCATTTACAATGCACACAAGTTCCCAGCTTGGAGACAGCAGAAACTGCTTGAGATGATAGAAAACATTCCTGGTATTGAGAAAAAGAACACTCAGAATGAAACCGAAAGAAGAAAATAACCCTAAACTACATACAAGAAAATTACCCAAGCAGCAATTGGACCCATGCATATACAGATGGATCAGCCAAAAATTCAATAGAAAATGGAGGAGGAGGAATTCTCCTAAATTTAAAAAATGGAGTGCAAAAAACACAATCAGTGGCAACTGGAAAATTTTCAAGTAACTTCAAAGCGGAGGTAGAGACCTTGAAAACTGCAGCAGGGATGCTCTTGATGGAGGAAAATAAAGAGAAGCAAATAGCTATCTTCACAGATACAAAGTCAGCTGTCTCAATACTGAAGAGCAAAAACAGCACGGAACTAGCTGACCTAAGAGCAGCACTCCATGGTCTATGCCAGAATTCCAAAAAAGTTGTAATACAGTGGATCCCATCACATTGCAGTAGACCTGGAAATGAAGAGGCTGACAGACTAGCAAAAGAGGGTGGACGACTAACACAGCCTGACATAGACATAACCTATAATGAGGCAAAGAGGTTTATAAAAAGCACCTATAGAGCCAAATGGGAATCAGGGCGTCCAGACCACCAGAAGGATGATGCATATTACAAACTCGACCGAAGAAAACAAGTAGCAATCTTCAGACTCCGCACAGGACATAACAGGCTTAAATACCACTTGTTTAATAAACTAAAGATAGGAGATACCGATGAATGTAATTGTGGAACTGGTAAAATGACAGCTAAACATTTGCTGCAAGAGTGCCCAATATATGCAGAACAGAGAAAGATATTTTGGCCCACACCTGCTTCATTTGAGGACAAGCTCTATGGAGCTATCAACAAGCTCAAGTTGACTGCAGCTTACTTTAACTACATTCAGGTTGACATTTAAAGGTGCACGAAGAAGTATTTAGACTGCCACACTTCATACCACAGGCATGTCGGTTACACAAGCCTCCCATAAGCATGAAATGGAATATTGCTTGGATAGCAAATCCATTACGTGGAAAGTCCGAATCAAAAGCTCACTGTGTGGGATTCATAAAGGTTGGAAAAAGTGTCCTAGTGGCACGAAATGGAATATTGCTTGGATAGCAAATCCATTACGTGGAAAGTCCGAATCGAAAGCTCACTGTGTGGATGTCATCTGCAGACTGCATTCTTCTGGCTTCCGGAAGAACAGCCTATGGTGAACGGAAGGTCCAATATATGGAAGTGAGGCTAAGCAGCCATGTGCAGGACGTGACGATTCCTTGGGTGAGCCCAGTACCAGAACGCTGTGTTGGCTCTGCAAATATGGAAGCCTCCTTGGATGGCGGGGAATGCCCATGGTCTACCCCTGCCTTCCCTTGAGGGCTGACCAGGATGCCTTTGGCTGTTGAATATGGGCCAGCTGGGATGGAAGATAACACCACAACAGTGAGAGTCAAACGTCCTAAAAAAAAACGGGAAGGTTAACCCGGTCAACAAATGCCCTCAGAAGTCGGATGTGAGGGCCTAACGGCGCAAGAACGCAGCTCTGCTGTAAACAGGCACAACGCAATCACGTCCGAAAAAAAACTCTGGATGAACGCAGAAGAAGACGAAGAACAATTACGAACATTATAAAAGGAACTGGGTTAGATATGAACTTACCAAAACATGAACTGACGAAGACATGGTCTTACCAAACATGACGAAGAGTCATTGAAACAGAGGAAATCACTTGGGGTTAGCTTTGATGAGGACGGGGGATATTGTACACATTGAGAGTGCAGGTCGCTTATGCACCACCTGCAGTACTTTCATCGAAATAAAAAATGTCGTCTGTCCTCCCAATGACTCATTGAATTGTCCAAACAGGTGGAAATCGCTTGAGGCTAGGTCTGGTAAGTACGGGGAATGTGGTACACATGATATTATCCTTACGACGTCACCGTGTTTGTCTGCACCATGCTGTTACGTGCTTACCACATTTGACATCATTAAAAACAATATTGACAGATTACAAGACAATGGCATGCTTATTGTAATTTCTATCACACTTTTAAGGTTTTCATTTAAAGCCCTGTCATAAAAGCTTTAATACAATAAGAAACTTTAGAATTTGGATATCATCACCAAAATAGACCAAAATCAAACACATAATGAGCAAGTATCTATAGTGGATGAACTGCTCTTCGCCGATAACCAATGTCTACTGCATAGCAGTAGTGAGCAACTGCAGGAACACATACATTTACTACAGAATAGTTGCACAAAACATAACACGAAGATCAACATTGGGAAAACAAACAAACAGAAGCTGTGAATATAAGTAAAGACACCCATGGACTTGTTATACAGATAAACGACCAAAGACTAAAACAAGTACACGAATTCAAATATATTGTGAGCATCTTTACATTAAACGGCAAATTAAATAGAGAGATGGAGACAAGAACTAAGCAAGCCAATAATGTTTCATATCAAAATACACCCATCATGAAACATCCAGCTATCCCCATGGAAATCCATTCATCCATCCATCCATCCATCCATCCATCCATCCATCCATCCATCCATCCATCCATCCATCATGTGCCATGCCGGTAAGCATGGGCGGTCATGTTTTGCCATCTCACTCGACCACCAGAGTCGTGGATCAGCTCCGTGTTCCTGTCTCGACCATGCCATGTGGCCAAGCCATCCAGGTATTTGCTTCTAGGTCTTCCTCTTGGTCTGTTCCCTTCGATCTTACCAGTTGTCACCAAGTTCTCAAATCCATCTCTTCTCATAACATGCCCAAAAAATTTTGACTGTCTGCGTCTAATGTCTCTAATCAGTTTACGATCTTCGTTTGTTTCTTGAAGGACCTGTTCATTGGTCTTTCTGGCTGTCCATGGTATTCTTTGCATTTTCCTCAGAAACCACATTTCTACAGCCATCAGATGTTTTTTCAGTTTGACTGCTCATTGTCGAAGCTTTACATCCATATAAAAGTACAGGTTCTATGTAGCATCTCAACACTCTTTTTCTCGTTTCAATTGACATCTTTTTATTGGTCAGTATGTTTTTCATGTTGCTAAAGGCTACCTTAGACATGGCGATTCTTGTTCTAATCTCTTCAATGCATCTCACCATCAGATGTTATTACTGTTCCAAGATAATTGTACCTATTCACTTGTTGAAGAATATTCCCATTTACTTGTATATTACATTTCCACACAACATGATTTTCTTGGTATCTATAAAGAAGGTAGTTTGCCATTGCTTTCGTTCCTAGCAGTGACCATACTGGTCAGTGACCGTAGCCATTGTCTCCTCAAAAAAAGAGATCCTCTGCCTACCGTCGTGAAGGTGAAGACCATAACCTACAATTATCTGTCGGCTGCTCTACATCTTCATCCACCACCTGCACCCATGGCTTCACGTAACCCTGATCGTGGGGCTAAACGGGTACTCCACCTTGCCCAAGGGTGGAAAATAATAGAAACATTAAATTGCAATTTGTTATACCAGTGTTGTGCTATCAGTGCCAAATATGGGTACTAACTAATTAACCAGAAAGAAAAGTCACTACTTGTGAGATAAGATGCCCGAGAAAAGCAGCGAACACATCAAGAAAGGACCTTATTAGAAACGAGGAGATCTATAAAATAGTTGGGGCAACACCAGTTGTCAAACTCATTGATAAACAAAGGCTTAACTGGTTCGGCCACCTAGTGAGAATGAACTCGGTGTCGCCAGCAACAAGAGCATACAACATGAAAATGAAAACATCAAGAGGCAGAGGAAGAGCATGAAAATTATGGATTGGTGGAGTCATCAATACCTTAACAACTCATCTTATTTTTTGACGTTGGGTTAGAGAATACAAACGAAATCTGGCTTCCCCGATTCATTCATGATGTTTCATTATGCATTCAGCATCATTACAAGTAATGCCCTCGTGATGTTTCATTTTAGTTGCTTCTCTTGTCGGAGTCTTCGGATTAGAGGCAGTGAACACATTTTCACAGTCCCGCATGTCTGGTCCGCAGTCAGCTTCAAGCGATATCGTAGGTGCGAATTAGTTGGCGGGGCAGATATCTCTATAAAATACCTCAGAACTCTATTACGTGGTAAGAGGCGCCATATACCGGTATATATGTGAACTGATATATATATATATATATATAACATATAATATATATATGAAACAGTCTGACACAATTCTACAGGATGCGAGGTTGACGCAATAACAGAATTCGTTGCATAACTGGTGTATGCCTGGAGATTTCCCCGGCCAAAATTGGCGCACGATTTGCCACGGCGATTCAGTTTAGTTCTGTTTCAGGCATGCATGTCAGCCCCAAGTCAGGAGGGGGAATGGAGCTGCCCCCGTCACACCACCTCTATCCAAGAACATGTATAGGGGCGGCAAATGTGACCAGGCCGTGTCACAGATATTGATTCAGGTGCATAAACCTGTGAAGATGCGAAACAGAGTAAGTTCTGGAACAACAGCCGGTGCAGGTGGACAAAGGAACACAATATAGTCAACAAAACTTTGTTATCTCAATAATATCCCACATCAGCATCCAGTCGACTGGGGTTTCCTGTAAGATCATAACCTGAAATTAAATATGTCTACACCATACATGAAACCTGCAGGTTGATTCCCCACTGGATATGATGGTAATGGCAGCACCACATAACCTAAAGAGCCACCCCTTTCATCTGGTCTTCCAGGGTGTTCTTACACCCTAAAAGGAAAAACTGTCATCACATGACACCATATACCTGCAATTATAATACACAGAAACAGCAAAACATAACTGCTAATTAACTAACTAAACTAAGGCTGTCAACCCAGAAAACCGGGATTCCTAAACAGCTGAAAACTGTCTCTATTTTTCACGGTAATGTCTAATGGGCATAAGTTCTTGCTGGTGGTCTTTCACAATCCCTTTTTGCACAAAGTCACGAGTCGACATATTCGTATGCAGACAATTTTGGCTCACATCCGTCACAACGCACTGACCACCGGTCACATCACCCTGATCATTTGTCACAAGTCTAACACCCTCTAACTGGTTGACCACACCGACACAAGGAAACTTCCATTGCCTCCTTTTCCTCCGACTCTTTCTGTTGAACAAAATCTCCTGGTAACCGCATGTAACATTTTCACCAGGAATTAACACCGTACCCACTAGTGCAGCTTGAGCTGGTCCTTTAGAAGGATCAACCTGCGGCGGACTCTGTTGAAGCTTAAGGCCCGGCTGGTTTTGGTGGTTAACACTTGTAGGCACTTTCACATAATCGACACCACTGGGGTTCTGAAAAACACTAACCCCTCTCTTCAGACACCTGTTTTGAAGGTGGGTCCGGCTTCTACAAACGTTGCACCTCTTGTGTCGTACCTTGGGTTGTAGTAATGAATCAACCAAGTCCCTCATTCGACCAATTTCAGCTCGCAACTTCCCCAACGACACATCATCATGCTGAATGATTTCATCATCATGGCTGCAACTAGGCCACACTTTGAGACTGTCATTATCTGGCAATTTTACATACTGGCGTTCACAGACTGGACTGAATTCTGGAGCTACCCCAGCCCGTCGCATGTCCAGGTCTCTAACACAGAGGAAAGTCGCTGATCTTGCAATATCTTCTCCTCTGCCATTCTCCTGCTGAGGACATTATTTAACTGTCCCACAAACCAGTCTCTCAGGATCACTGGATCACAGGCAACCATGTCCCTCTTTCTCTGTGCTTCCAGCACCATGGACGTACATCAGCCTGACAGAATGTACAGTCTGGGCGAGAGACAAACAGCTTTGGAAATCCATTACAGCCAAGCTTCATTGTGGAGACGGCACCTGATTGATGATTGATTGATTATTTCTAGTGCGCTGGACTGATTATTTGTGCTTGTTGATTAGCTTTCCCTATTACTAGCATCCCTCGCCATCAGGTGAATCCACTACGACTTCATGGGTACTTGTAATTTACATCCCCAAGTCAAGGAAGAGAAATCAACATCTTAGTCCAATTGACCGGTGTAGGGGTTAAACCATCTACCTCGAAATCAGCAGAACGGAAGTTTAAGAGCGAGCGCCCTTATCAATTCAGTTATGCTGACCTTATTATTATTATTATTATTATTATTATTATTATTATTATTATTATTATTATTAGAGGCTCTGTGACGACAACACATACATCTTCACCAGCAGAGTTACAATCACCGATCTTTGGTTTACATTTGGATGCAATGAGTTTCCTTGACATAAGCATGCCTATAGGGTGAAATGGCTTACATTTTAGTCTTCAGACTCTTTTCACGGCAAGAACAATGTGGATTTTTGAAAATGAAATAGCTGCTATGTTATATAGTGTATATCACAGCACTCTGGACATCTCCATACGCACTCTGTTATCATATCCAACAAGCAGCGAAGAGACCAATTACTAATTATACCAGACTCCAGCCTTTCCTTGCAGTAATGTGTATTGTACAGATCATCTGGTAAATCTCTCCAGGCAGCTCCTAGTGTATTTTGTATATTAAAGATCCCCCTTATCTGTGTTGGATCGGACATCTAACCTTCTCAGACAAGGGCTGAAATCCCCGCAGGATGCTTGTACACGCTGCTAATTTATATAATGCCCTGGCAAGTCAAATGTAACAGAGCAGGGGGCGAATACATCGCTGGCCCGGCTACATTTCAAAACTTAGAGAACCCACCCAGACACATGAACCCACCAACCCACACACAGATATGTGTAGCATGAGTGATTCTGTCATACACACAATTTGATTCTCGTAGGACTAGAGAGTTTGTGTACTGTGATCAGATTCTCCTTGTGAGATCTATGGGAGGAGAATATCGCACTGATGGGAGTGTCTGTGTGCAGTGAAGCGATCCCTTTTCAAAACAAGCCAAACCAAGTTTACTGGCAACAGTATTTGCACAGCTCTGTCTCTTTGTTGTTGTCCTTACATTTACCTAATTCAGTTCAACCAGGGAAGAGAAGGTACATTAAGGCACATCCACTCCTCATATAAACATTCATGTGACCGAATCTGAAAGGAACTGGATTCTTCTTCTTCTTCTTCTTCTTCTTCTTCTTCTTCTTCTTCTTCTTCTTCTTCTCCTTCTTTCATCATCTTCCTCTCCTCTTCTCCTTCTCCTCCCCCTAGTTCTTCTGTGTCTTCTTCTCTTCCTCCATTTACCTGGGTGAAACTTTAGGAGGAGATGTAAATATCTTTTATGCGCTCTTTCTCATGCTCTTTGTAAGTTGATATTCATTTTTCTAACGTTGTTCTTGATACCATCACTCCATTTATTACGTATTCTTCCCCGTGTATTTCTTCAATGTGGCTCTGAGTGGCAGATGATACTATGAAAAGACCAAACCGTTTAATCTGTTGTTCTTTAATTAATTAAGTGCAAAATTGGTTTCGTACCTAACCTTATCTTCTTCTTCTTCTTCTTCTTCTTCTTCTTCTTCTTCTTCTTCTTCTTCTTCTTCTTCTTCTTCTTCTTCTTCTTCTTCTTCTTCTTCTTCGTTCATCCGGAGTGTTGTTTTTTTCAGACGTATTTGTGGTGTGTTTGTTATGCACCCTTGGGCCAACACTCTTTGGCCAACACATCCGACTTGAGCGTGCGTTTTTATTCAGATTAACATTCCTGGGGCACTCTCGCTGTTGTGGTGTCGTCCACATACCAACTGGTCAAGTTAGAACGGTCGAAGACTTTACGGTCAGCCCTCAAGGGAAGGCAGGTGCAGTCCATGGGCATTTTCCGCCTTCCAGGGAGGCTTCCATAATTGCAGAGCCGACACATAGCGCCCTGGTACTGGGCTCACCCAATGAATCGCTTCGTTCTCACATGGCTGCCTTGATTCCTCACTTCCATGCATTGAGAATTTTGTCCGCCCATGGCCGCTACCGCAGAGGCCAGGAACGGTCAGCCTGCAGACGACATCCACTTAGCAAGCTTTTCCTGCGGACTTCCGCGTAATGGATTCGCTAGCCAAGCGTTCCATTTCGTGTTAATGAGACGTTGTTCTTCCTTAGTCTGCAGACGACATCCATTCTGTAGCTTTTCACTTCGGACTTCTACATAAATGGATTCGCTAGCCAAGGGGTCCATTTCGTGTTAATGAGACGACATCCACTCGGCAAGCTTTCGCTTCGGACCTCCACGTAATAGATTCGCTAACCAAGCGTTTAATTTCGTGTTAATGAGACTTTTCTCCATCGTTGACTATACTTACTCAATGAGTGTGTTTTTTTTTTTGGTTTTTTTTTATATTGACTTGCATCGTAACTATTGCGTGCGATTGGGACGCTTTTTCACCTTTATCAACGCTCACGAGGTAGGCTACATGTGCTGCCAGCTCAGCACCTTACATCAATGCAGCAAAGAGCGAGTAACGGCCAGGCCCTCTCATCCGCGGGATCCCTCATATCCCTCGGCTGAGAGCCTTCGAACAAGTGTCTGAACCAAGCATGTAGCAGGCTCAGCATTTCACCTTATCTAGCAATGAGATGGTATCGGCCCGGCCCTCATATCCGGGGGATATTGGCTTAGAGCGTTCAGCCACATCCCTCAGCTGAGAGCCGTAGAATATGTGTTCGGGCAATGAGCGTAGTGGCATCGTGCGCCTGATTCGCACTTTGTGTGCAATGGATTTGCTTTGACTGCCTGTCCCCAGTCCACCTGCAGAGCAGCAGGTGTGTGTCTTGCTTGGTCTATTTCCAGTCCCTAGAGCTGTGCTATCGTCGGCATAGCTCTCGGGTCATTGGAAAACGCAAGCCGCTCTTACCACGGCAAGGTCAAGACACGTCAGAGAGGAATCGTCTTTTAATTTCCTCATTCCTAATTTTCTCTCTCACTGTTAATCCCGCAGCTCTTCTGAGACATCTCATCTCTCGTACTTTCTATAATTACTTTCGTACTTACAGATATCTTTCTTTGCTACAGTAATGACGATAGTAGTCTGGCTGTAATTGCAGTCTAAATGGAAGGCTTATCAAAGCACCCAGATAAACAAATAGTCAGAGTACAAATAAAAACAACTAGTGAGAATACAAATAATTACTAACAACGTTCTAGAAATGTAGTTTTCCTTTCATGACAATTTTTAAAGATGTTTCAAGAAGGTAATTTATTTAGTAAGTCACACATGGCTGTAGAAAAATAACTAAACATGATAACAACTTGAAACTAGCTTATTTTTATACATATATTGTCCCTTTATTTCTCAACATAATTTCCACCAATATTGATACACTTATCCCATCGTTTTATCAGTCCTCCCAAAATGGTGGCATAGAACTGCGTGCTCTGTTTTCTAAACCACTGTTTCACTTCACATTCAACTTCGGCGTCATTCGCGAAATGTCTCCCGCCAAGGTGGGTTGTCAGTGTTTATGCTGACAAATGTTGTTCCCGTAAAGCGATGGATAGCTGGGTAGAAAAAGTTACGAGGGCGAGTCAATAAGTAAGTCATACAGTTCTGTGGAATGGCCGGTAAATGAAAACAAAGTACGCAGTTCTACGCAGCCGGTTTGGAGGACTGATAAAACGATGGGATAAGTGCATCAATGTTGGTGGAAATTATGTTGAGAAATAAAGGGACAACGTATGTATAAAAATAAACTGGTTTTAAGTTGTTATCATGTGTAGTTATATTTCTACAGCCATGTGTGACTTACTAAATAAATTACCCTCTTAAAACATCTTTAAAAATTGTCATGAAAGGAAAACTACATTTCTAGAACGTTGTTAGTAATTATTTGTATTCTCACTAGTTGTTTTTATTTGTACTCTGACTAGTTGTTTATCTGGGTGCTTTGATAAACCTTCCATTTAGACTGCAATTACAGCCAGACTACTATCGTCATTTCTGTAGCATAGAAAGTTATCTGTAAGTACGAAAGTAATTATAGAAAGTACGAGAGATGAGATGTCTCAGAAGTGCTGCGGGAGTAGCAGTGAGAGAGACAATTAGGAATGAGGAAATTAAAAGACGATTCCTCACTGACGTGTCTTGACCTTGCCGTGGTAAGAGCGGCTTGCGTTTTCCAATGACCCGAGAGCTATGCCGACGATAGCACAGCTCTAGGGACTGGAACTAGACCAAGCAAGACACACACCTGCTGCGCTGCAGGTGGACTGGGGACAGGCAGTCAAAGCAAATCCATTGCACACAAAGTGCGAATCAGGCGCCCGATGCCACTACGCTCATTGTCAGAACACATATTCTACGGTGTAGTTATATTTCTACAGCCGTCTGTGACTTACATATTAACGTACCCTCCTAGTAACATAATGAAAACTAAAATACGTCATTTCTGTGACTATTTATAATTGTTGTTATAAATGACCAGTCTTAGCAGTAACAAATGATTATCGTTTCATATTTTTGACATTTCCCCTCCCCTATTATTTCTGCTGCTATAAGTGTGCATCTAGCTAGTCATTTCCCAGATTAAACCGTGTTGGACTGCCCTTTAAACAAAGACAGCAGAAAAGAAATAAGACTATACTATAGCATATTAGTAATGTTTATAAGGGGAACGATAATGTAGACCACAAGACTATTATTAAGAAATCTTGAATCAGTGTCATGTGAAATAATTTTAAATATATGATTAAGTAATTAAAAGTAACGAACAGTTTTAAAATATACAGTCACTATACTAGAGTTTACAGCTTGTATAAGGACATGTTGGGGGGGGGGGGGGGGGGGAGAGTAAGTGCGGCTGGTGGAATATTGACTATATCATCATACCACCCATAGAGTTCCCATGTGTCTATACAAAGTTAGGACCAGTATAAACATTCCATGTTCTTTGACTGCTACAGTGGACTGGGCATCTGTAAAGAAGATAGTTCGAGCTTAGAAGCACATACCCGCCACCCCCCCCCCCCCTTTCCTTGTGAATATAAATATTACAGAAGAGAATTACAAATTCTTTGGACGGAAATGAGAACAAAATTCTCTCTCCAAACGGAGCTCAATATTTAGTTAGATGAATGTCCTTTACAGGACGTCGAAGTCAATCTCAGTGTTCTTTAGCTGTTTGTAATATCTTGGCAAGTTTACGTTCAGTAGTTTGCCATGGCTTTCTGAACGACCGGCACTCATACCATTTTACGAAAACCAATGCAAGGCGGTCTGCTGCCAACTCGCCCGAAGCTGTGTTTCTATCGCAGTATGTGGGATTACGGATTGCGCCCGTAACTCCTTCGCCACGGAGCCAAGAATAGCGAAATCAACTGGTTATTATGACATACATAAATGGAGAAATGCACTGTTTTGACAGTGTGAAAGGTCACAGACGGGTAGAAAGGATAATTATGGAGGAGAGTGTGCCGTGACGTCGAAGAGGTGGAAGAGAAATAAGTGTATGGATTCAATAGGCGGTAGAAAACATCAATATAAGAGTCAAAGAAGGCAGACATACAGCTTATAACAGGGAAAGGTTTTCAGACATGAGGGAAGCTATTCACAGAAAGTCTCCGTGGCGAATTGGTCAAGCCGTCTACCTCGCGCTCCGAAGTTTGCCGGTTAGGATCCAGGCTAAGTCGTTCGGTTCCCGAGTTTCTCGGAGACTCCTGGGGGGTCATCGCTAGAGCTAGGGAATGTGTGCTTTGAGGGATATTTTGGACAGGCCGCCCTGTCCAAAGAGATAGAGCCATATGGGATGAAATCAAGTGCAATGAATTCCATCATCCTGCCCTTTAAAACTCTATTCAACTGTGCACATTATACGCCACTGAATTGTGATGATGATGATGATGATGATGATGATGATGATGATGATGATGATGATGATGATGACGATGATGATGATGATGATGATGATGCTGATGATGATGATGATGATGATGATGATGATGATGATGATGATGATGGATGATGATGGATGATGATGATGATGATGATGATGCTGATGCTGATGATGATGATGATGATGATGATGATGAAGATGATGATGATGACGATGATGATGATGATGATGATGATGATGATGATGATGATGATGATGATGATGATGATGATGATGATGATGATGATGATGATGATGATGATGATGATGATGATGACGATGACGACGATGATGATGATCAACATATTGTGGCTGAATTGCCTGGTACATACATGGCGTCTGCCAATAACGAGCAAAGACTGCTAATACTTCTGTTCCAATGACTGGTGCTTTCACGCATGGAGTATGCCCTGAAAAGGTACAAAACGAAGCCATGCGCATCATTTTGGGCTGCACGAGAGACACCAGCTGTGTAACAATGAGATATCTCCTTGCCTCCCCGACAATGGAACACAGGATCAAGATCTGGAGAGCTCGTGCACACTTAAAAATAAGTGCAGATGAGCAGAACCCTCTGCATGACGCTATATTCAGAGAAAAGGGTGACAGGCTATAGAGGGGCAAATCATGGATGGGTAGGGCGGAAGATGTCGTCAGACAGGTCTGCAGTCTTACCAGTATCAACCCCGGCAAGGAATGGGTACCGGTGCCTCCAGCTTTTAATTGCACTTTCTCCTGCATTATCACACTTGACAGACGGTGCAGAGAGCAGAACCCTGCCGCTGTCAATGCAGAGGTTAACGCGCTCATCTATGAACACTCAGATAGCCCCGAAGTGCGCATCTACACAGATGGATCTGTTGTAAAGCAGCAGAGAAGTGCGTGGGCATTTACAGCCCGTTCAGCGGGCCGAACCGTTCAAGAATCCAGTGGTGCCCACTCAATGACCACGAGCAGCATGACGATTGAGGTAATGGCAGTTACACAGGCTTTCATATGGCTGGAATCACAGCATTATACCAACGTGTGTGTACTAAGTGACTCACTTAGCATGATTCAGAAGGTCGAAGCTAGATCTGTACGTACGTAGACAGTGGACTGAGTCGCTGCGGAAGTCTGTTGTCCGTAAAGTCACCTTCATCTTCGTCCCGGGACATGCGGGAGTCGATGGAAATGAAAAAGCTGATAAACTGGCTGGCTCTGCACCCCCTGTAGATGGCCAGCCCATGGATCGTGCCGATGTTATTAAAGTCCTTAAAGATATGGCGAGAATAGAGGACTTTGACGTCAGTGAATCCACATCGCTGTCCAAGATGAAAGACTTGGGAATAAGAATCGTCACGGCCAAGCGCGAGAGGTACATTGGGAAAACGAAGTGCCTAGTCAACCAACACAGAACTGGCACTATTAGCCACCGGAGCTGATGCATATGCTGGGGGGAGGATCTGAGCACCTATGGACCTGTCCGGAGTGCAATGAAAATACCCCAACTGATAACTGATAACTGATAACTGATATCAAGTCGTGTATGTTGTCCACTTGTTAATCAGTGTGCGTGTGTCTGCGCCGAGCGCGCACGTGATGGCGGCGGCGGTGTGTGTGTGTTCGTGTGTGTGTATGTGTGTGTGTGTTAAAATAATAATGCAGATTGCAAGTGCAGTTTTTATACCACAGAGAAATTGGTGGATATCATAAGAAATTATAACTATTACACAGGCGTTGGAACTTCAGTAACTCCTCCACACGGAACCCGAGGGATTAAGTGAAAGACATAAGCAACAATAACACCCAAACTTAGGAAATGTAACTTTAACGTAATATCGGTAAGGTATCAGAAACATGAAGAACGCCTAAACTAATTACTAATTTTTTTTAAAAATGTTAGTTGCATATCCTTTACAGTACCTCGCGGTCAACTCTAGCATATTTTGGCTGTTTCCCTTTTCTTTATTTATTTATTTATTTATTTTTTTTTGGATTTCTTGGCAAGTTTATGTTTAGTAGTTTGTTTTTGCTTTCTGAACAACAGGCACTTATACAGACACTGACGAAAATCAGCGCGAGCGGTCTGCCTCCAAATCGCCCGCAGCTGTGTATGAGGTGTGCGGGATAACGAATTGCGTTCGTAAGCCCTTCCCAATAGCGTCGAAAATTACTAATATAGTGCAAACCGCTAAAGGCGATCTCGAATGTGACGAATGTCTGTTGTGAAGAACAATATTGCATTTATTGTACGATATAAGTGCATTACGCAGTTCCAGGTCTTAGTCAGATATGACTGAACAACCTGTTTTTGTTATCGCTGAATGTTGGGCGGCGTTTACCACACCCGACATCCCACATTGTGTCAATGGCTTCGGGCAGAGGAGCGCAATTGGGAGGGTACGAGCCTTACCCTAGTGCGAGGAAATGCAACCTAAAGACTAAATGTCATGGCAGGGCAGACCAGGTCCTAAGCCTTGGTTGGCAACTGGTCTAGGATCGAAGCTCGGACAGGCGGACAGATAGAGCATTGCTTTGCTGATCCGGCAGCTTCTGCAGCTTGTCTTGTTCCAGATGTATTGGTGTGCTTGCTCCTACACGATTTAATATCTTCTTCGCCTATCTTTTAAGGCAGGCATTCGGGAAAATATATTCTTCGCCTTTCTTTTAAGGCAGGCATTCGGGACTGCCAATGAAGGCATATACCTCCATACAAGATCTGATGGCAAACTTTTAACACATCAAGACTCAAGGCAAAGACCCAAATTAAAATCAAGATGCATAAGAAAGCTACTCTTTGCAGTCGATGCCGCACTGACTACTTGCTCAAAGATCGTTTTGCAGCTGCCTGCAGAGACCTTTGGGCTCACCATCAGCCTAAATTAAACACAGGTGATGGAACAAGATGCTGATGCGCCTCCATCAACCAAACTCTCCAATAACGAATTGAAGGCTGTCCATGAGTTTGCGTATTTGGGGTCGATAATATCAGATATAATCTTTCATTAGAGATAGAAATCGACAGACGCATTTGAAAGGCAACAACAACACTTTCCATGCTAAAGAGTTTGGGAGAACAATAGACTAACAGCGGGAACGCAAGTTCAAGTACATAAAGCATGTGTTGTTAGTACACTACTCTATGGGTCTGAATCCTTGACCTTCTACTCACGACAGTTGAATTCCTTCCACATGATATGTCTGAGACGTCGTATCCCGGGCATAACATGGAAAGACCATATAACAAACAAACACGTGCTTGAAAGAGAGGATATTACCACAGTGTACTCTCTCCTCAGCCTGTCTCCCTGGTCTAGGGGTTAGCAGCTTTCTCCGTCACCCCGAATACTCTCGTGGTTGACGAGAGCGCACGAGAAGTGGAAGCTGTTCGAGTTGCGCCAATGACTTATGAGAGTATGGAGCCGTCGCTCAGAAAGCAATGGCAAACTACTGAGCGTGATCTTGCCAAGAAATCAACAATCAGCTGAAAGATGCTGATGTTGACAGCGATGTCCTGTAAAGGATATGCAACACATACACTCTCTCCTCAAGCAGAGACGCCTTCGATGGCTGGGCAAAGTATCTTGATGGAGGATGAACGTATTCCCAAAGATCTCCTGTACGGGGAACTAGCCACAGGAAAGAGGCCAACCGGAAGACCCTAAATGCGATATAAGGATATGTGTAAACAAGACATGAAAACCTTGACATAGATCCAGATACGTGGGAAAGGGTTGCAGCAGACAGATGTTCCCGGAGAAGAGATGCACTAAACGGACTGGCGCTATTTTAGCGCAATCTGATCCAACAAACTAAGGATACGTGGCACACGCATAAAATGCTATCACTTGCTGCAGGAACTGCCTCGTCTTAGATGAGGAAATTGTGACAGAGATTGTCACTCTCGCATTGGAATATATAGTCACCAGCGGCGCTGTCAGGTGCTTTCCCAGCGGCACAACTCTATAGTCCTACAGGACTGGAAGAGGCTTACTACTACACAATCAATGTTAAAACAGCGGACAATGCCCTCAATGCCATATGGGCCCTGTCAACTCTTGACAACACGGACACACTTCCCACCATAACGGAAGTTAAGTTTGCTATTGAACTTGCATCTGGCAAGGCTCCAGGTAAGGATGGCATTCCAAGAGATGTTATCAGGAGTGGGCAAGACACACTAACTCTACAGATCTACCAGCTAATAGAGATATGCTGGCGAGAAGGACAAGTCCCATATGATTTCATAGATTGCAACATCATAACACTATACAAGAACAAGGGGGATCGGAGTGACTGTAGCAAATATAGGGGTTTAGTTTAGTTTAGTTTAGTCGATGGATCAACATCACGGCACTCGGGTGTAACCCATAAGTGCTCCGTTCTCCTCCTAACTCAAACCTGAGTCTAGAGAAACTCAGCTCAGTGCACGATCTCCGTAGCACAGGCGAGAATCCTGAAATACTTTGAGTAGATTTTTAACTCGAAATTTTGCCCGGGCAGCGTTGTTAGGCTACTGTTTTTCGATTTCCAACTGCCAAGGGATTTTTTACGTGCGGAACAATTCACAAGGGCGTCCGATTTCACTACCCAGGGACCAGGGGAAATTTTATTACTAGACGTCCACGTGAAAAAAAAATCCCGGTTCTCACAGCGGCTTGAACCCGGGACCTCCAGCACTCGAGGCGAACACCAAACCTCGAGACCACGCAGCCCCCCTACAAACATACCGGTAACTCAATTCTGTGTATCGTTGGGAAAATATTTGCCATAATTGTTCTGCGCAGACTTCAAATCCTGCCCCACTAAGTCTACCCCAAATCACAGTGTGGCTTTCGACGGAACCGGTCTACCATTGATATGATATTCTCATTGCGACAAATGCAAGAAAAGTGCTATAAGCAGAATCAACCACTGTTTATTGCCTTCATCGAACTCACAAAGGAATTTGATTTGGTCAGTCGTGAGGGTCTGTTCATGGCACTAAAGAAGATCGGTTGTCCGCCAACTCTTCTGTCCATTGTGAGATCGTTCCACACAGGCATGTAGGGTATAATCACGTTTGATGGTGCAACTTCAGAAGAGTTTGAAGACAAGAGCGGCGTTAAGCAAAGTTGTGTACGAGTTCCCACCCTCTTTGGAGTATACTTTTCACGTCTACTGAAATATGCCTTTCGTGATCAGGAAGTTTGTATATGCATTCACTCACGCTCAGATGGTGGCCTCTACAATGCTCAGAGATTGAAGACCAAGACCAAAAACAATTTGGAGGATACTGATCAGAGAGTTGTTGTTTGCAGATGATGCTGCAATTACGACCCACTCTGAAAAGATTTACAATGTCTACTTTCTGCATTCTCCAATGCTTGTTCTGAATTTGGTTTAACAACTAGTACACAAAAAAGACACAGATTATGTCACAAGGTGCACATGGGGTACCATTAATCTTTATTAACGACTCTGAAATGGAGATAGTATACTATTTTACCTGTCTAGGATCAATGGCAAGTAGCACATTATCCCTAGATCAGGAAATCATCATCAGTATTGGAAAGGCAGCAATAACAATGAATATGTTTAAAAAGTAGTCTGGGAGAACAGAAATCTTATTGCCAAATCAAAAGTCCTTGTGTATCAATCATGTATCCTTTGTACTCTTCTTTATGGTAGTGAAGCCTGGTCAACTTACTCACACGAAGAGAAAGGTTTACACGGCTTTCACATGCTGTGTTTGCTAAGAATACTTGGTATAATTAGCCACTTTAGTAAAATTTTCTAAATTGCTGTTTAAGTATATAACCTGCATAGTTGAATAGCTTTTGAAAAAAAATATCCAATGGTGCCTTATTCAAGTCTGTAGGTCAATTTTATGCCGAGATATTAATGTTTGTGTGGATGTTTATCATTTAATATGAACATATAGAAAAAAACGATTTTGACCTTTTCACTTTTTGTGACTCTACCTAGATCCTCACACAACTGTTGGTTGCACTCAAGCCAAGAGAGATTAACACAACGGCCCGTCAAACTCAAGGACAGATAACTTTGCCAGTTTATAAATATATATACCGCGCGCGGACTTCACGCACAGTCTTGTCAACTAGAGGACGCCAGCGTAGATGCATTTTGACAAGATGTTCCGTTGGAAAGATGAAAAATTATCAATGATCTGGTCTGTGTAGAGTCATGAAAAATTACACATAAATACAATAATTGGTGTTGAATGTGAACATGCATTCATTATCATTGTAGTCGCTCTGAATATTCAATAACAATATCAAATGTTCCTACTTAACCGGAGTGAAACTGCAATCTCCCGGCATTGAAATACCGCATTACAGCATGCGATCTTCGTAATTTCAGTGTGACATTGATTGCCAACTTAAATGGTCAAGAATTACAAAATACACATAAAAATGGATTTTAAATTCAATAATGCATTGTATAACAATGTAACACGTCTTATAAAACGATATTTACGGGTTTACTTACCACTTAGAATAGACAGTCTGGTTCTCCAGTATAACAAGGATTCTGGAAGCTAAAGAAATGCACAACGCAAAACGGGGTGGGGAAAACTATATCAAGTAATCGGTGTCTGTTTTAACTCGATCTTGAAATAATCGGGAATTTAACATCATGAGTAGTCTAAACCTCATTAAATCGGAGACACATAAGTTGACACTCGCGATAGCTGGTAGAAATGTCAGCAAATCAAATCAAATCAACTTTATTAGGGTCACAAATTGGGCGCGCAGGCCCGTCTTACATTCGGCCCTTCCAATCACTCGTCTTTCGTTCATCAAGAGCATTATACATTTACATAGGAAGAAAAATAAACATTGTGAAATGAATGTTGTAAACTTAAACAAGGCTAATTACCATGTTATGAGGCCCATCTCCCACCTATCCATACATCACCCCACCCACACAACACCCCCACCTACCCACACACACGCGCACCAAGGGACACATACACACCCCCACCTACCCACAAACACGCACACCAAGGGACACATACATACCCCACCAACCTACCCATCCCAGCAGAGAGGACAAGCTGAAGTATCTGGGGATCAAATTTGACAGGAGCCTATCCTTCAAGGACCATGTGGAGACGGTCGTGACAAGATCTCAAAAGGGACTCAATGCACTTAAAACTATGGCTGCAATGGACATAGAGCAGAGAATGCTTTTCACACTATATCAGCACTTGATCCTCTCAGTAATTGATTATGGATTAGGTCTGCTCACTGTCTCAGAGAGTCAGCTGGTGAAGTTAGAGCGCATACAGAACGAAGCTATGCGGGTCATTCTGGGATGCACTAGAGACACCCCAGTAGTGTGTATGCGTTACATCCTTGGTCTGCCGACTGTTGCTGGTAGGCTCAAGGTGATGCAGGCGAAGGCATACCTCAGAGTAGCTGCAGACACAGACCACCCACTGCATGAGGCGCTGGACGCAGTTAAGGGTCAGCGACTGATAAGAGGGAAATCATGGATGGCTCAGGCGGAGGATACGATCAGACAGGTGTGCCCCTTGGAGAACATTAGGCGTGGAGAGGAGTGGGTCAGAGTGCCAGCGGAGCAGTCAGACTTGTGCAGAGTTATAGTCACATTAAGCCGGGAGTGCAGGGAGTGGCCAGCAGGGGCCACGGAAGTGGAAATCCAGCAACTAATTCAGGACAATGCTCACTCGAGTGATGTGATTATCTACACAGATGGTTCGGTGTCAAGAGGTGAGAGAAATGGCTGGGGGTTCATAGCCAAAGCTAATGGTCGATGTTTGGGGCAGGAGAGCCTGGCATATGATACCACAACATCCAGCTTAAGAATGGAAGTGGAGGCAGTCACTGCGGCTCTCCGCTGGATGGAGAATACGACACACACACACACACACACACACACACACACACACACACACACACACATCGTGATTGTAACTGACTCAGAAAGCATGCTGACGAGGGTGAGGACGGGCAGACTTCGTGCGGAGTGGCTTGCATCGCTTCGGAGGACAAGCATCGCTTGGATCTTTTCTCCGGGGCATGCCGGTGTGCTGGGAAATGAACAGGCGGACATATTGGCTGGCTCTGCAGAACTTGGTGGAGTATCGATACATGACAAGGCAGATGTGGTTGCGGCCTTGTGGGAGCGCGTGCACACCTCGGAGGAGCAAATGGATTATCATGGTCTGGCAAGAATGAGACAACGAGGAGTGACGAAGGTATCTGGCCGACACTCAACGCTCAGCGGAAAGGCGAGACGGACTTATAATCAGATTGCTACTAGTACTATTAGTGTTGGAACTCTTCCCTGGCTGCTGAGGATGGGGGCGGAGCACTTATGGGAATGCCCCGAATGCTGTGATGTCGATTCCTAAATCAATCAATCAATCAAAATCGGAGACACAAAAACAAGAAAACGAAAGTTACCGCAACAACACTCTCCGGTAAAGTTCGGAAACCGAAAACGTAGTGCCTAGTATTAAGTGGCAAGACAATATCACAAATACTGAAGTATTGGAAAGATTAGATTTTGTGACGGTATGTTCCATGCTCAGTCTTCGTAGACGTAAATAAATATGACATATTAAGATGTTGGATGATGGTAAAATACCAAAGGACATCTCTTTTGATAAATGCAGATGGGTAAAAGATCTCGGGGTTGACCTCTAATACGGTACAAAGATGTATGTAAGCGGGACGTGATTGATACAGGCATTGATATTGCACATTGGAAGCAAGTCGCCGCTGAACGTGTTGCATGGAGAGCAGAGATCATACATGGAATAAAAACAAAGGAGAAAATGAATGATTGCAGATAGGTCACACACTGAGCATGAGAGACGTAAAATGGTGTGTGGTTGTGGAAATGACCATGTGTTCACATTTATCTAGTTAGAATCTAGATTGCACGATATTTTTTGGTAAATGACTCGAAGTATATCACATATCCAGGCGCACTTTATGATGCGATTCGTGCCATAACGTGATGAATATCCATGTTGTTATGTAAAATTATTTTCTTGCTTAATCTCAGTCTGTTGTCAATTTTAGATTACTGCATGTTTTTGACGTTATTGTCTGCTCAGTAAGTCTGCTACTGTAATGCCCCGGAGCTAGAGTCTGTCTGTGCTATGAAGTCCTTTGTAATGTCAGGTACTTTTAGAATTTGTGGTTTTCTGAAGATAGTCTTGATCTGCTGCAATATTTTGTCATGTTTGTCTGTCCATATAATTTTTGTTGGTTGTCATTCTTTAACGGTTCCGACAATTGTGCTGTCATGCCCGAAAAATTTGGATTGAATTTCTGATAGTAGTTAATTAGTCCTAACACACTCCAGATATGCTTCTTTTCTTTCTAGTTGGGGCTGTAATTTCAAGAATTTTTTTTATTAATTTAGGATCGGTCTCTAAACTCCTTTAGATATTCCGTGTCCCAGAAATTTAACTTCAAAAAATATTATTTTGATCTATCTTGGTTTTGTTTTCGGACCGAATAATCATATACGTTCGAATACATGTTCTAGAATGGCAATGTGTTGATTTATGACGGAAGATTGTGCAGCAGTGTTATAAAATATGCCAATGACTTGTTCAAGGATTTGGGTAAACTTTTGTTTCTCTGCTTCGGATAGTTCTGAGTTAACCTATAGTGATTTCCAATTGTGAGTACCATTTATCACAGGGGTGGGTATCTGTTGGAGAATTGTGTTTTCCAGTTGTTCGATAATGAGTGAATATAACGATGCAGTATGACTACTGGGTTGTCCTTCAGTCGCTGCTGTGTCTGATTGTTTTGTTCTAAATTGTTTTAACAATAACCTAAAGTCCCCTGTCTGAGTCGTTGGAATATGTGTAGGTTGTGTTAGGTAGAGGCCAGTGGGGTGGCGTTTTCTTATTATTATTTATCGAGCTTAAACTGTCGTCTAGTGACGGCGTATGCTGTAAGGTATCGACTCTCCCCCTGTTCGATCTACTTAGAGCTGCAGTTTTAAACATTTGGAATATTCCCCAATAGTAATCCGGAGCATGGACATGACACTGGTGCTGCTTTTACTCTCCTTTAATGTGTGGGCAATTAATGTGTACCCAAGCAACCTTAAACCTAGGTTTCCCCCAAATGTTCTGTAGACTACGTGTTCGCCCGTGTGGTCTTTCTCGTTAATCAGTTTTTGGCCTATGCCTGCAATAGTCGCCCCGGTGTCTTTAACAAAAGTGACCTGCAATCCATTTATAAATCCTTTCTGTATTTTCAGGATGCCATCTGGAATGCTAGCAACGTTGCCTTCATGAATGAAGATGTTATGGTCACACGTTAAGTTCCCCTTTTCGTGGAATTCTCAACATGTGTTGCAACGGTTGTCCATGGGATATGTCACTATGTTTGCAGTGTTACCCTGGGGTTCATCATCTGCGTCTATACTGAATGTAATTACAACAATAGTGGCCTCTTTGTACGGTTGTTTAAGTGGGCATGAAGCATTCGTGTGTTCAAAATATTTACAGTTGAAGCATTTTATTTGATTCTGTTAAGTTATAAACTTATTTCTCCTACTTATGGAGAAATGTTTAATTTATGTATTACAATTGGGATTTTTTCCCCATACATTTCTAGAGATCTATGCAAATATTTACAGTAATGACATTGGACCGAAGCTCACTTCCTTGCCTTGTGAGGGACTGTTAGCTTTTCGTTTTCTTTGTATCTCTGCTGGTAGTGATATAGCTGGCCATATTAATGTTGTATATCCTGGTTATTGTGTGTTCTGTTTTGCGAGAACCTGGCAGCATCTCCAATTTCCAAATCTGGCTGAGTGCACTCAGCATAAATGTCCATATGCGCATTATAATACGCCATGCTCTTGGATTTCATTTCTTCTGCGGATTTACACTTGTTTTCTATTAGGAATATTGTCATTACTTCTGGTACAACTCGGATCAGCTTATTTCAGAACATCCAGTATTTCAGTCTCTGGAAGATGCTTTTCACATATGTTGATTTCACCCACTTGTCGAACACCAAATGGACCTCTGACATGAAGTAAAGAAAAGTTTGATTAATTTCGGTGCCAGACACCTGTATGTCGTTCTAAAGCTAGCCTTATCTTTGCAAAAATGCGAGAAGACTCGTTCTCCAAGATACTAATACTTTTTGCTTAAATTTTCGGGGATCACTTCCACAATCTTTAAAAGGTTTAGTGCTAGACATTTTTGTAATAAAATAGCCTATTCTTAATCCCGTGTCTTATAATGCTTCATCAAAAGTTCATAATAAGTGACACATGCTGATATGCAATCACTTACGTGAAATTACTGGCGATGCCATGGTATCGTTTTCTTAAATCCAAGGCTTTATATGCTAAGGTGGGCTTGGACATTTCGGCATCTTTTTCTTTTTCTAACATTTTGATTTAATATTTCCTTCAATGGCTTTGTCATTCATTATGTCTTCTACTGCCAGTTTCTCTCGATTGTACGCGTCTCTCTTTCTCAAGTGACAGCTCTTTCTCCTTTGTGTCCTTTTCAGATAATAATCATTCCTTCTCCTGTGCTGTTTCTAGTGCTCGTTCTTTTGCGCGAGTAGCTAGGTTTTCTTCCTCAATTGCCAGCTCCTTCGCTTTAATGATTTCCTCTTGCTTTATGATGGCTTCCTGTGAGGCAAACTTTTCTTTCTCAGCAAGCAAATTTTCTGTCTCTGCTGCTCTAGCTTTCTTGTACTTGACATGCTCAGTATTTCTTTTCTGTCCATGCTAACAATTCAGAGCCTGACAGGCCATTTTCCTTACCAACGGCCATGAATTTAGCTAAAGTGGACATTGTGTAACTTACTGTAAATGTTTTAAGTAACCAGAAAAATAATAACAATAAGAAGAAGACATTGAACGCATTTAGAGAGGAAGACGAGCTCGTAGTCCTGCATGTAAAAAGGTACTACAGAAAGTGACGTTTTCTAATGTTTCTTGTTCCATTATATCTTAAATAAATGTGCGATTATTTTTACGAATTATCACTGTTTCATGTTTTCGATTTCCATAGAATTGTCTGTTCTCAGGTGTATGCTCACAAAATATGTTCCTTTGATTTTAATATATGGTAGCCTTACAACAAACACCACTGTGTGTTCTCTGATAGCATATTAAACGTTTAAATCATATATCACCATGGTTGTTATACAAATAAATGACACTGCATCACTAAATTATCCACAAACGATTAATCACGAACGTGTGCTGGTAAATGGCGATGAGAGAGATATTTATATGGTCGCAAACTACGTCTTAGTAACAGCTGCAATCAGTCTATTTGGTGTGGTCGCGAACATCATCAACATCATCGTCTTCTTCAAACAAGGATTCAGTAGCACAGTCAACATATCATTCTTTGGAATAGCCATATCAGACCTTGGTAGTCTGCTCGGTTTGTTGTGGGGTGGAGTTTGCGTCAATCCTCTTTTCGTTTATTCTGACGCGGACATTGTGCCACTGGAAATATTGTACCTCACATCGGGAATACCCCATATCTGCTTCGTGCGCATAACTGGGTGGTTAACTGTTTTCATCACCGCTGAAAGATGTTTGTGTATCATTTCACCGTTAAAAATCAAGCAAATTATAACGCCAAATGTTACTAAGGTAACTGTTGCATTTATTTACATCGGCATTATGTTGTCGTTTGTACCGGAATTTGAGATTGCATATTTTGATTGGAAGTTCTATCCCGAGAAGAACAGAACATTGCTTGGGTTGATGTTTACTAGCAAAAAATCGAGCAATGAAGGCATTGTGTTTTTCTTGTATTCAGTGCTTGGAACAGTGTCATTTGTGGCTGTGATTATTTTCACAGTTATTCTTGTCCACCAGTTGAAGCGAAAGGCAAATTGGAGAAAGAAAGCGAATGTTCAACGGGAACTTTCCGAATCTATGTCAAACCGGGACAGGAAGGCGATGAACATGGTCGTGCTGATAGCCACTGTGTTAATTGTCTGCTATATACCGGGAGTTGCCGTTTCTTTGGCAACATTTTTCGCGGTCGAATTTAGAATCTTTGGAAGGGAAGTGAACTTATTTTATGTTGCTTGGACTTTTGCCTTCATTTTCGAAGCTACCAATTCAAGCATCAATATATTCATCTACTATAAAATGAGCTCTAAATTTAGAGAAACATTTCGGGAGCTATTTAGAGTTTCAAGTGCATAAACTAGTGATTAACAACTGTTACACCAGCTTCACTAGAAAAAAGTGTGTTTATATTAGAGCAGTTGTTCTTATAACGTTATACAGCTGTTGGTCATTGGATGTCTATACCTTGTTTAAGTTCCAAGAATGTCCAACAAGGCGATTACTAATGTCTGATTTCTGCGTTTAATTTTCCATTGTCTTTTCTTTAAAACGTATTTCTTTTTCTTTTTCTTCTTCTTCTTCTTCTTCTTCTTCTTCTTCTTCTTCTTCTTCTTCTTCTTCTTCTTCTTCTTCTTCTTCTTCTTCTTCTTCTTCTTCTTCTTCTTCTTCGTTGTTGCGTTTACTTTTTCTTTTTTTCATCTTCTTCTTCTCCGTCGAGTACTACTACTACTACTACTACTACTACTACTACTACTACTACTACTACTACTACTACTACTACTACTACTACTACTGCTGCTGCTGCTGCTGCTACTACTACTACTACTACTACTACTGTTGCTGCTGCTGCTGCTATTGCCGCTAATGCTGCCACAAGTACTACTACTACCACTACCTATATTGCTACTAATATTACTCTTACTACTACTACTAATACTACTCTACTACTACTACTACTACTACTACTACTACTACTACTACTACTACTACTACTACTACTACTATTACTACTACTACTACTACTACTACTACTACTACTACTATTACTACTACTACTACTACTAATACTACTACTACTACTACTACTACTACTACTACTACTACTACTACTACTACTGTTGCTGCTGCTGCTGCTAAAATTACTACTACTACCGGTACTAATATGTCTGCCGCGGCTACTACTACTACTGTTGTTTCTGCTGCTGCTACAACTACAATTAGTAATACTACTACTACTATAACTATTACTATTACTAATACTACAACTATTACGACTATTACTACTACTAATCCTATTACTATTAGTAGTACTATTACTGCTACTACTTCTAGTGCTACTGCTGTTGCTACCACTACTATTACTACTACAACTGTTGTTTGTCCATCAAGAATGATTATGATCATTCACTTCATCCAGTGAGGTTGAAAGTATGGAGCTGTGAGTTCTAAGATGGCTGATAAGGCCTATTTTGGCTCGAAATGTTCTCTGAGTGTGTGGGCAAAGAATGCTTGACGTTCAAAGAGGAGGATCTCCGGCAGTGGTTTTTCTGCCCAGCCTTTTCTTCATAGTTCTTGCAGTCTTGGTTGCTTCACAAGTGACTGCACCCTTGCGTAATGATGTAAGCCATGAATTTCGGTCTTTGGCAGCAGTCTCCCACATGTCATGATGAATTCCAAAAGCTGTTAGTGAGATCTTCAGAGTGTCTTTAAAATCATCGACTTGGGAGCGTTAACAAAAAACGCAGCTCGCCGTAAAAAATGAAATCGTTTAGGTAGCCTGTGATCTGGCACGCGAGTCGGGTCGCGAGCCCATAGAATCTGATTCTTCATTAGTAAAGTGTGTGTACTGGGCATGGACGCTCTTTCTAGGACTTTAGTGTCTGGGATCTTGTCTTGCCATTTAATCTTCAATAGCTTTCTAAGGCAGACTGTGTGGAAGTGGTTTAATTTCTTAGCATGTCGCTGATAAACAGTCCAGGGTTCACAGGTATTTAGCAGTGTGGATAATACTACTGCTTTATAGATTTTCAGTTTTGTTTGCAAACTACTACTACTACTACTACTACTACTACTACTACTACTACTACTACTACTACTACTACTACTACTACTACTACTACTACTACTACTACTACTACTACTACTACTACTACTACTATTACTGCTGCTGCTGCTGCTGCTGCTGCTACTACTACTACTACTACTACTACTACTACTACTACTACTACAACTACTACTACTACTACTACTACAACTACTACTACTACTACTACTACTACTACTACTACTACTACTACTACTACTACTACTACTACTCCTACTACTACTAATACTAATACTACTACTTCTACATTACTGTTGTTATTATTATTATTATTATTATTATTACGAATACTGCGACTACTACTACTAATTATATTACTACTACTGCTACTTTTATCGTTTCTTTATGTAATCGTCTGGCGCGATACATGATGATGATGATGTTACCAGTACCAGCATCCCTTGCAGTGCCCTGGGGTACGATGGGAAGCCGCTCTGGAAGAGAGGATAAAGAGGCGCGTGTCAGTTTCCCGGTCTCTCCAACCCAGACAACCGTGGCCGAAGGAGCGATTGTGTAGATCGCTGTAGTATAGAATAGGGAGGCTTTAACCAGCCCTCCCCAGTCACTGGACCAGAGCAGGGAGTCACAAATGCCTTTAGATTTAACCATGACTGGCTTGTGTGGCCCACACACGAGGACCGAGGAAATCCATCAAAATGACTGGCAATTTGTAAGCCCACTCTTGGTAGTGACCCCTGGCCATGTTTGTGGGTTGTAGAGCAAACTTGAGCCCCGGCTCTGGTTAATGTCGTAGGCCACTCACATCCCCCTTCGTATACCTGTTTATGCGTGTTTATGCCACTATATCTCTGCTGTTAGGGTTATAGTTTTGTTACTCGTTATGTTATGGTTTTTCGCTGTATCTGGTCCCAGTCGACTTATGTGATGCGGGTGTCTTGTGTGGGTATTGAGGGTGCCCTTCGACTCAACTGAACATGATTGAGGTCTCACTGTCATTTAGAGACCGCCCCTGTAGTTAGTACTAGGCAGCAGTTATCTCTGTGGGATTTCAGATTCCCATTTCTGTATGTACCAACTGTCCATGAGTCCTGAGATGATTACAATAGAGAGTCCATACCTGCTGTTACCATTGTTGTTTACGTTAAGGCTCTGTTGTTGCCATGTCCTTGTTGGGTTGTGGAGATAGGTACCTAGTCATGTGCATAGCGATGTTAGGCAGCAGTGATTACTGTGGGAACATAGGTTCCCATTTCTGTATATGTCAGTTATGTGACATGTCAAGATGCCTGTTTGTCCCTAAACCATGCAGTTCTGTCAATAAAAACCTAATTTTGTTGTTCTTAATTTGTTTTATTTAGTCTGTAGTTTGTTGTGTAAACTCATTGATCCTGTTACAGTCCAGCAGTGTAATCTTCTGTCTGGGGTGTACAACAGTACATCCCCCGCCCTAAGAACTCCTGGAATCTTCTGTCTTAATTCTACCCCTTTTCTTGTTAACAGAGGAGGATATACACAGTGCTCTTTCTCTATTTCTCCTTATTGTCCTTTTCTTCTCTGGCCCATTAAAAGTCAGTGTTGCGCTTCTTTATCTTTGAGCACTTAAGTATAGGAAATTACATCTTCCTGTCCTTGATATTCTACCTCCTATGACATGTGGCGAGCCTCGGCCTGGATTGTTTGGCGGCCTTTAGATTATCTTATTGGTGCCTGTTCCAGTCTTCAATGATTCTTTTAGGTGGTAGTTCCATGTTGTTTTTTTTTGCCTTTTTGGAGGTGTGAGAGGTCCCTGGCCAAAGACATTAACTGGGTTCAGGTTTGTTCCCCAAGTCTCCAAGAAGCACAGCATTGAGAGAAGAGCCCCCAGACCTACACCACATCTCAAGTCGTCGAAATTAAAGGTGACCTTATTCCATGTTTAGGGAACCGAAGTTTCCCACCCAGCCGGCGCTCAGTCTGAGTCCGCTGGTATAAATTAAGAATAAGAAAACAACGAAGGTCACCAAACTTTAGCTATAAAGTCTTTTGGAATATGCATGTATATTCCTACTGAAACCATCAAGCTTTACTCAGAAAGCTACAGAGGTGGTTGACGACTCCATGAGAGCAGAATGCCCCCACATTCAATAGAGGCTGGGTGTCAGAGCCTAACATGGGATAGCTATGCAGCAACATCGTTACGACACCCGGCGGACAAGAATTGTCGGCTGGCAAGATTGTTACCTGACACGCGACCAGCGGTCAGGCTGACGACAAACGCACGCAGGCCACGTGACGCCACTAGAGGCAGTGGGCAGTTTGCGTGCTAGCCTCAGACCGAGCTGGGACCTTAGACTGGAAGGACGTATGTGATGAAAGCAAGGCGTTTGTGTGGATCTCTGTGGTTGAAAGCCGAACGACTGATATCTTGAGCGTCAGACCTGTGAGCTGTATTGTGGTTGTGAGCGTCGTGAGTTATATATTGTAGATTGTTGTAATTATCGTTCTGTATTTAATATGGCAATAAATCCATAGAACGTTGTGTCGTTGTGTCTTACGTCCAATCACGTTATACTTGTACTGTCTCACACGTGTTAGCTAACGAGCCAATTATAAGATCCTGACATGTGTGGACGTGGGGGCTCGTCCGGGACGAGTTCAAAAGGATTAGTTCAAAAGGAGAGAAACCGGTACTAGAATGTGGTACCTCGCGATAAGCAAAGAGAACAGCTGGTAAGTATACATCCCAGTTATTGGGGTGATCTTGAGTTACTTTTGCAAGCATGTGCTTCAGATCCCCATTAAGCTTTTCTATAATCCCGCTCGAGTGAGGATGATAGGGGCTATTGAATACTTGCTTCACTCCTAACATTTTGGTGAAAGCTTTTGTCGATGCGGCAATAAACTGAGGGCCTCTATCAGACTGGATAGTATCTGGAAACCCAATTCGGGAGAAAATATGGAAGAACACTTCCATGATGTCGTTGGCAGTAATGTTCTTTAGCGGAATAGCTTCTGGCCAGCGGCTACATTGATCAATAAAAGTTAGAATATATTTATTCCCTCTAGTTGTTGTATGACTAAGAGGGCCCACATTCTAGTACCGGTTTCTCTCCTTTTGAACTAATCTATGGTGCCAAACCACGAGGCCCATTAACAATTTATCACCAAATGTTAACTGATTCTACTCCAGTACTTAAACCCATATCATCATTCGTGTATGTAACATCATTGCGTGAAAGGATTATTAAATCATGTGAAATTGCTAAAAATGCACTAAAACTATCTGGTGCTACTTACAGACAGTACGCAGACAAAGGTAACAGAACTATAACATTGACACCTGGACAGGACGTTCTACTACTACTACCTAGTGACAGACAGCTACTGACTGATTCTTGGCAGGGACCTTTTAAAGTGACAAGACAAATCTTACCTGTGGACTACGAAATCCTAATAAAAGACAAACACAAAATATTTCACATAAATATGCTAAGACCATACCACAACAGAGACAACGAACAAGACGATACGACAGCTTGCACCGTGATAATAGATCACGAAGATGACGATTCTAGCGACGAGATTCCAACACCTACATTAGACACGACAAACTGCTTGAATGAGATCAAGATCAATCCAAACTTAAGTCAAGCAGAGACAAACAGTTGCAAACAGTTGATACAACAGTACAACACCATTTTTTCAGACAACCCAGGACAAACAGAATTAGTACAGCATCACATCACACTCACATCAAACACACCCATAAGATGCAGACCATACACAATACCATTACATTACAAGGAACAATTACATCAAGAAATCATCAACTTAGAAAAAAACAATATCATCAGACGATCCCTATCAGACTTCTCTTCACCCATGGTCATTGTACGCAAAAAGGACAACACAATACGACTTTGCATCGACTACAGAAAACTGAACAAAATAACTGTTTTAGATCTTGAACCAATGGCAAACACTGACGATCTTCTGACAGAACTGACTGACGCTAAGTTCTTTACGACGCTTGACATGTCTAAAGGTTACTGGCAGATAGCTGTACATGAAGACAGCAGACATCTAACAGCTTTCGCCACGCCTTGGGGACTGTACGAATGGTGCAAACTTCCATTTGGGCTAGTCAATGCCCCAGCCACATTCGTACGCATGACACGACTCCTCCTTGCTGACATTCCTAATATCATTTGCTATATCGACGACATCTGTGTCCATACAGAGACAATGACGGAACATATAAAGACACTAGAACAGACACTAGAACGTATCAGACAGCACGGACTGACAGTGAAGCCTTCAAAGGTGAGCATGGCTTACCAAGAGATATCATTTTTGGGGTACAGAATATCCAATGGCTTTGTCATGACAGACAACAAAATTGTCTCCAAAATTCTAAAACTGTCACTTCCAACGAATAAGAAACAAGTCCGCAGTTTGTTGGGACTGATCAACTATTACAGGAATTTCATTCCTGATTTTTCAGAACTGACCGAGGTTTTTACTAATTTACTAACTAAGGATAAGCCTGAAAAAGTTGTACACGATGAATGCCTACAAAATGCATTTCATAAAGTTTTGGCATACTTTTCTGATAAGAATTCGAATAATCTCATCCTTCAATTGCCCAACATCCATTTACCTTTCAGATTGAGAACAGATGCTAGCTCCGTTGCGATTGGGGCAGTCCTGTTGCAGGAATACAACAACATCCTGCATCCCATTTGTTTCATATCAAGAAAACTAAGGCCTCGAGAGCGTGCATGGTCCATTCCGCAATTAGAGGCACTTGCCCTAGTAGAAAGTGTGACGAAGCTATCCAGATACCTTCTAGGACGTCACTTTATCATCGAAACTGACAACAGTCCATTACGGTATATAAATGCCGGAGTACCATCCAACAATATGATTGCTCGCTGGTCCTTGAAGCTTCAAAATTACAGTTTCGAAGTTCGACATATTCCCGGCAGAATCAATACAATTGCCGATCTTTTGTCCCGTTGTCCGACCGACCCAGTAAGCAATGTCTGAGTGCATTGTGTACTATTACACTCAGACCAACACAGCCACCAATGAGTGAATTTTGTTGCTATTCACCTACTGTGTAAGGTCTATAATTGAAATTGTGATACGGTTACAAACCGACATGTATAATATACTTATTTTAATTAAGCCATGTAATGAGTGTAGTATAATTGTGTAGTGTGTGTTAGAAAGAGAACATTATTAATTGTAAATATACACCAAGAACAGTGTCACAGACGCTTAACCACTTACCAGAAGCGAACTTTACCATTTAACAGTGACAGCTGTGTGTGAATTTCTTCACCGTGATATTTTAACGACGTGTGCAAATGTGGACTGAACAGTGACTTCTACACCACCTCTGCATCGAATTTAATCCAAAATGTTCGACATTTGAACATCAGAAATAAGAACAGTCGATCATTATCCAGAAGTTGTGAACACATCGGAAATAAGAACATTCCATCATAATCCGAAAGTTGTGATACTATAACATCAGACACGAACTTTGAGAACATTTTACTATCCGTTACAAAATAAAACCGGAACAGTTGTGTTCAGACAGTGTAACAGCAACTAAATTTTGCGTTTCGTGTGTATTTCCGGTGTAATTTAAAAAGTATAGCAAAATTAGCAGACGATATACAAATATTCAAAAACTTATGACGATTGTAAAATCCTTTTGAATCTATAAAATATAATACACCAATTGGGTACTTATTTATTTTGATTAGTGTAATCTTAGAATCATATCTTGATTAATGTATTCATATTACCGACTTTTTCTCGTTAATATGAAGAAACGTCAAGCAATGACGCTAAGAAATTAAATAATTATTGTAATTTAGTGAATTTCTTGAATGTCAAAATTACTTCCCTTGCATTTATGAATTACACCAAGGGCCATAATTTGAAACATATTCATTAATGTGTATTGTATAGATAGACATTTTGTTGCTCAAATGGCTAACACACCGGGTAGGCGTCCACCAAGCATGACAGAGAGTTGCCAACATTGCAAACCAACATAAGAGCTCCTGGCCAAATGAGGTCAGAGTTTGAGTGTTTAATACGACATATAAAGTCGTATTTCAGTCTGGCTAGATGGCTGTTGCAAAACAACCATATTATTACGTTTTTTTCAAATTGCTGCGAGGTAGATGCGAGAAGCTGGTACTACTGATCTGACTGGGTATTATTGCAATGGAGGTAACCAGCCATCAGGGGGATGAAACCTGATTTGTGTTAAAAGTTGAACTTCATTTGTCATTTCAATGCAACTTACATTTTTCGTATATATTTCTATGCCATATATGTATTTTCATGCATAACACAGGGAAAGGGTAGTCTCTGACATGAAGTTAACACTACCCCAGTATATACATACATCATGAATGAAAGATGGCATCTTTCATTGAGGTACCCGGGGAGAATGTCAGAGCCTAACATGGGATAGCTATGCAGCAACATCGTTACGACACCCGGCGGACAAGAATTGTCGGCTGGCAAGATTGTTACCTGACACGCGACCAGCGGTCAGGCTGACGACAAACGCACGCAGGCCACGTGACGCCACTAGAGGCAGTGGGCAGTTTGCGTGCTAGCCTCAGACCGAGCTGGGACCTTAGACTGGAAGGACGTATGTGATGAAAGCAAGGCGTTTGTGTGGATCTCTGTGGTTGAAAGCCGAACGACTGATATCTTGAGCGTCAGACCTGTGAGCTGTATTGTGGTTGTGAGCGTCGTGAGTTATATATTGTAGATTGTTGTAATTATCGTTCTGTATTTAATATGGCAATAAATCCACAGAACGTTGTGTCGTTGTGTCTTACGTCCAATCACGTTATACTTGTACTGTCTCACACGTGTTAGCTAACGAGCCAATTATAAGATCCTGACACTGGGGCTGTGCTTGTCCAAGAGAAAAATTCTGTTGATTCTTTTGGGAGAACAGTTGTGGACTGTTCATGCGACTGATTTCAGCAGTGCCAACATCTGGGGCCATCCATAGAAGTACCTTTCCCTTGTTTGTTTGGAAGAGGGGACATCAGAAATCCATCCCACCAGTGTGTCCCACCAGCAGCAGCGCGCTGGACATCCATATTCAATCCCCACCGGTGGCACCATCACCTGAGATCATCGAGGGGGATGTTTCCCTTATTGTGCATCAGTTCACCATGTCCGTTTGAAGTGACAGATGACAATGTTACCTGTGGTGATAAGAAAATCCTTTCCTTATAGGCGGAAGCAGAGGAGTTAATACTAGCGTGTTCGTCCATGTTCATGATGTCATGGGTGGACATATTGAGTGTTGCGGGTCGAGTGAACAGTGATTTCCTATATTTCCCCCGTGCATAGAAAATTTAAAAGCGACACATAATAGACATTCAGTGAGAAGAAATAGCATCCAGCGAGAATCATCGAGCAGTGAATGAACTGATTTCCTATATTTCCCCTGTGCATAAGACAATTCAAAAGAGACACATAATAGTGGGAGGAAACGATATCCAGTGAGCATCATCAGACAGAAACATTCGTTATATATTTCTGCGACACACTTTATGGACAAATAATTAATTACTAGTTAATTATTTTGTGTCATGCAATATTAATTCGAATTAGGAATCCCCACGCACAGAAAGTGAGTCTAAGACGCCATGTCTTCCAGCATGTTTGTTTTGCTTTGTTTTTTTTCCCATGTACAGGTATTTTCCTACCCCGCTTCATTTGGGTACTATGGTGACAACTGAGAAATTACTGACTCATCCCATGGAACTGGTGGATGCGGCTGGCTGAAGCGGGGCTACCAGAATCAGACCGGGAAAACAAAAACTGGGTTTGCCTGCATAGTCATGGGAATTTTTTTTTTTTTTCAGTGGCAGGGATGTCTGCATCTTGGTTTGCAGGTGATCTAGTGGATAGCATGCATGTTATTCCGGTCATTGTTGTTTTTGGGTTACAAGTAGGGATTGCAAATTTAAGGGGATGCCTGTGTGAAATTTTTTTTTGTGCCCCTACGTATTGCATCCATGGAGCTAAGTGTTGATGTTGATGTCAGGGTTGCTAGTTTATTTTGTATGCAGACTGCATATTCCTCATGGCCACTCATAAGATATGGTATTATCTTTTGTCAGGGACTGATTTTTTTAAATATTGTCACTGATGTACGTTTTTAAGGCAGGTTCAGAAAATATAACTGGTGACAATTTTACGCTGAGAGGTTTAAGTCCCGTGATGAAACCCCCTTGACTGATTGTTTATTTAAATAGCCCTAGTGTTTTGTCTAAACCCTAAGGGTTTAGAGTATTCGACGGGGACCGTCGAAAAATTGGGGGTGTGATGTGTAATCGTCTGGCGCGATACATGATGATGATGATGTTACCAGTACCAGCATCCCTTGCAGTGCCCTGGGGTACGATGGGAAGCCGCTCTGGAAGAGAGGATAAATAGAGGCGCGTGTCAGTTTCCCGGTCTCTCCAAACCAGACAACCGTGGCCGAAGGAGCGATTATGTAGATCGCAGTAGTATAGAATAGGGAGGCTTTAACCAGCCCTCCCCAGTCACTGGACCAGAGCAGGGAGTCACAAATGCCTTTAGATTTAACCATGACTGGCTTGTGTGGCCCACACACGAGGACCGAGGAAATCCATCAAAATGACTGGCAATTTGTAAGCCCACTCTTGGTAGTGACCCCTGGCCATGTTTGTGGGTTGTAGAGCAAACTTGAGCCCCGGCTCTGGTTAATGTCGTAGGCCACTCACATCCCCTTCGTATACCTGTTTATGCGTGTTTATGCCACTATATCTCTGCTGTTAGGGTTATAGTTTTGTTACTCGTTATTTTATGGTTTTTCGCTGTATCTGGTCCCAGTCGACTTATGTGATGCGGGTGTCTTGTGTGGGTATTGAGGGTGCCCTTCGACTCAACTGAACATGATTGAGGTCTCACTGTCATTTAGAGACCGCCCCTGTAGTTAGTACTAGGCAGCAGTTATCTACTGTGGGATTTCAGATTCCCATTTCTGTATGTACCAACTGTCCATGAGTCCTGAGATGATTACAATAGAGAGTCCATACCTGCTGTTACCATTGTTGTTTACGTTAAGGCTCTGTTGTTGCCATGTCCTTGTTGGGTTGTGGAGATAGGTACCTAGTCATGTGCATAGCGATGTTAGGCAGCAGTGATTACTGTGGGAACATAGGTTCCCATTTCTGTATATGTCAGTTATGTGACATGCCAGGATGCCTGTTTGTCACTAAACCATGCAGTTCTGTCAATAAAAACCTAATTTTGTTGTTCTTAATTTGTTTTGTTTAGTCTGTAGTTTGTTGTGTAAACTCATTGATCCTGTTACAGTCCAGCAGTGTAATCTTCTGTCTGGGGTGTACAACAGTACATCCCCCGCCCTAAGAACTCCTGGAATCTTCTGTCTTAATTCTACCCCTTTTCTTGTTAACAGAGGAGGATATACACAGTGCTCTTTCTCTATTTCTCCTTATTGTCCTTTTCTTCTCTGGCCCATTAAAAGTCAGTGTTGCGCTTCTTTATCTTTGAGCACTTAAGTATAGGAAATTACATCTCCCTGTCCTTGATATTCTACCTCCTATGACATTTACTTATTCAGTCTCGGTAGAGATTTGTCCGCAGCAGACGAACAATTTCTCCGGCGGGCCTATTTTCGCTGGTCCGGACGCGTACGAGGCCCTCACCTGTGGGACTTGGCTGAACGCCTCTAAGCCGGGTCCCTTGGGTTCCAGGGTCTGGCCGTCACTCGCCACCTGCTCGTGGTGGCGAGGTCTCGGAGGTTTGACGCTGTGCCGCCAGCGTCTGCAGCCTACCTTGTGCCAGACGTATTGGTTACCCATTCCTCTGGAAAACACAAGATTAGGCCGAGAGAGGGAACATGTCGTTAGGGCACCACATGTTTCTCTGAAGCTCTGCCCAGACATTGTGATGGAATATTGGCCACATTCCAACTCACATACTTGGGTCTGTCAAGACTGCAAGGTGCCACTCACTACTGCTAGTACTACTACAACTACTACTATTACTAATACTACTACTGCCACTACTACTACTTTTACCACTATTAATAGTAAACGGGACAGGAAGGCGATTAACAATAACTACTGCCGAATAAAAATAAACCAGGAGAGACAGTTACATATATATTACTCATCTTTCTTACTCATCATTCGTGTGTAGGGGGGTGAAAGATGTGTATTATGAATTGCTTGATATATCTTGTTACGTTCCCATCTCATTATAATATTGTTTTAATGATTATATGTTCAAACACAAATAAAATATTGACCTATTTATTATCTGGAGTATTTCGCTGCATCTCGTCAGGTGCATACTGAAGAGTTATATATCATAGGAATTTAAATGGTGAATTATACTTTGGTTGAAATAATTAAAACACATAATCACTAACATTGTTGGAATGTGGTGCATTTGTTATCCCCACGGTAATTGCAAATTTGAAATGAAAACTTTCTGTTTGCCCAGAATTGGCTGCAATAGTCTAATTGCTAATGCCTCGGTGTATTTTAGCGATGGCTTATTTTTCGTCCAATACAATATGCGAAACGTCATTTCTTTGTTAACATCAGGGCAAGTCCATAGTAACAGGTTATAAAACGTCGAGCTCGGCCATCTCGCAACACCTAGGTATTAGCAGTCACAAAGTTAATATTGAAATGTTGTGTTACAAGTAAGAAATTAGTTTGGTATAGCAGCTGATACGCAAATGGATCAGGCGGAAAAGGCTGCAGAAGAGTCGCCAACTAAAAATACTACGACGGGATCAGCAAAAGGATGTCCTCTAGGCTTAAAGAAGGGAAGCAGGCACATCACTTTTCCTTTAGTTAGTTAGTTTAGTTAGTTAGTTTAGTTAGTTAGTTTAGTTTAGTTAGTTAGTTTAGTTAGTTAGTTTAGTTTAGTTTAGTTTAGTTTAGTTAGTTAGTTAGTTAGTTAGTTAGTTAGTTGGTTGGTTCGTTGGTTGGTTAGATAGTTAGTTAGTTAGTTATTTAGTTAGTTAGTTATTTAGTTAGTTAGTTAGTTAGTTAGTTAGTTAGTTAGTTAGTTAGTTAGTTAGTTAGTCTGGCAAACAGCCAGATACTGCAGCCCTTGATTGATAAAAAGAAGATAGCTCTCTTAAGAAACAAGGAAAGAACAACGCGTAACACTCTGAGTGAGCTAAAGCAAGCTAGGAAGGATGTGCAAAAGGCTGCCAGGCAGTGTGCGAACGACTATATAACATCAGAAGCATGTATGAAGGGATAAAGAAAGCCTGTGGTCCAATGATCAAAAGAAGTGCACCGCTGAAAACCTTGACTGGAGAAATCATCACTGATAAGAAACAACAGATGGATAGATGGGTCGAGCACTATTTGGAGCTTTACTCAAATGAGACAAAGCTAGCGAATGATGCCCTCAATGCCATAGAGGCCCTGCCAACTCTTGACCACCTGGACACACTTCCCACCATAATAGAAGTTAAGTGTGCTATAAATGAGCTTGCATCTGGCAAGGCTCCAGGTAAGGATGGGATTCCAATAGAGGTAATCAGGAGTGGGCAAGACACACTCGCCCTACAGATCCACCAGCTAATAGAGCTATGCTAGCGAGAAGGACAAGTCCCACAGGATTTCAAAGATTCAAACATCATAACGCTGTACAAGAACAAGGGCGATCGGAGCGACTGTAACAACTATAGGGGTATCTCACTTCTGTGTATTGTTGGGAAAGTATTTGCCAGAATTGTCCCGCGCAGACTTCAAGTCCTGGGAGATCAAGTCTACCCCGAATCACAGTGCGGCTTCCGTCAGAACCGGTCTACCATTGATATAATATTCTCATTGCCACAGATGCAAGAAAAATGCCGGGATCAAAATCAGCCACTGTTTATTGCCTTCATCGACCTCACAAAGGCATTCGATTTGGTCAGTCGTGAGGGTCTGTTCAAAGCACAAAAGAAGATTGGCTGCCCACCAACTCTTCTGTCCATTGTGGAATCGTTCCACACAGGCATGAAGGGTACAATCAAGTTTGATGGCTCAACTTCAGAAGAGTTTGAAATCAAGAGTGGAGTTAAGCAAGGTTATGTACTATCCCCCACCCTCTTTGGGATATACTTTTCACTTCTACTGAAATATGCCTTTCGAGATCAGGATGACGGTATATACATTCACTCACGTTCAGATGGTGGCCTCTATAATGCTCAGAGATTGAAGGCCAAGACCAAAATTAGGAGGGTACTAATCAGAGAGTTGCTTTTTGTGGATGAGGCTGCGATTACGACCCACTCTGAGGAAGAATTACAACATCTACTATCTGCATTCTCCAATGCTTGTTCTGAATTTGGTTTAACAATTAACAAAAAGAAGACACAGATTATGTCACAAGGTGCACATGGTGTACCATCAATCTTTATTGACGACGCCGAACTGGAAATAGTATACCATTTTACATATCTAGGATCAGAGGTAAATAGCAAATTATCCCTCGATCAGGAAATCAACATTAGGATTGGCAAGGCAGCAACAACAATGAACATGTTAGCAAAAAGAGTCTGAGAGAACAGGAAGCTTACTGCCAAAACAAAAGTCCTCATCTACCAAGCCTGTGTCCTTAGTACTCTTCTTTATGGCAGTGAAACCTGGACAAATTACTCACGCCAAGAGAAACTTTTAAACAGCTTTCATATACGGTGTCTGCGAAGAATACTTGGTATTAAGTGGCAAGACAAAATCACAAATACTGAAGTATTGGAAAGATCAGGTTGTGTGACGGTGTATTCCATGCTCAGTCTTCGTAGACTTAGATGGATAGGACATGTTAGGAGGATGAATGATGGTAGAATACCAAAGGACATCTTTTTGGTGAATTACAGATGGGTAAGAGATCTCAGGGTCGGCCTCTACTACGATACAAAAATGTGTGTAAGCGGGACATGACTGATACAGGCATAGATAATGCACATTGGGAGCAAGTCGCAGCTGAACGTGTTGCATGGAGGGCAAACATCAGAAATGGAATAAAGACAAAAGAGAAAATGATTGCAGATAAAGCACACACAGAGCGTGAGAGACGTAAGATGGTGCACAATGGTGGAAATGACATATGCATCTACTGTGGGCAAACATTTGCAGCAAGAATTGGCCTTACCATCCAAACTCGCCACCGCCATGGGTCTTAGTTATTAAGCCTTTTTGAAGCACAATGTACCAAACTATTGTCTGTCAAGACGGAAAGGTGCCAAAAAAAAATGTAGTTAGTTAGTTAGTTGGTTGGTTGGTTGGTTGATTGGCTGGCTGGCTGCCTGGCTGCCTGGCTGGCTGACTGGCTGGCTGACTGGCTGGTTGGTTGGTTGGTTGGTTAGTTAGTTAGTTAGTTAGTTAGTTAGTTAGTTAGTTAGTTAGTTAGTTAGTTAGTAGCTGTTCCAACTTCATGGCAAAGGGTCACCCCATTATGCCCCTTTCCGGTGCTAATGAATATCACATAAAATGTTCCTCACTGCCTTATAAGAAATATGGTACAGACAGGAGTGTCGACAAACCAGCAGTCCGCACAGGTATATTATGCATGAGGCCACTGCCAGAATGCCAACACAAACGTCCGTCATGAAATATAGTGTTCATCGTCGATTGAAGCAACCGTCACAGGGAAACCAGCAGTCACACATTATTGTATAAGAAAATCCAGTTAGGTTAGCGACCAGCAGGCCGCCATTTCTATGAGCATGCAATTCACGCTACAAACAACTGTGGACAGATGTAAAAGCACTCCCCACAAAATTCACAGCTCATAGTGTCGCTCCACGCACTTAATCCAGCAGCAGAGCGACGGAACAATGCACTACCAGTCTAACATGAGAGAAATGCGCAAGCAACCCGTTGCCACAAACATAAACACTCCAGAGGCTTTACAGCTCAATCGCCTATCCTCCATGTTGTGGATACCCCTATCCCGCCAATCAACACCAGTATTTATAGGGTAAATTTATTAATAAGTAATTATTCTTTCTTCTCCTCCTCATTGTCAGGGTTAATCTGGGAATAGTGGAGCTCGAACGCCTTCTTGGAGGATGCCACAAAGTCACGGAGGATGTTCTTTGTCAAGTACATCTTTGTTTAGTACTTCTCTGTCAAGTACTTCTTTGCCAATTATCTCTTTGCCAAGTACTTCTTTGTCTTGTACTTCTTAGTCAGTTATCTCTTTGACAAGTACTGCTTTGTCACCTATGTCTTTTTCAAGTACTTCTTAGTCAGTTATCTCTTTGTCTAGTACTTCTTTGTCAATTATGTCTTTGTCAAGTACTTCTTTGTTAATTACTTCTTTGTCAATTACTGCTTTGTCTAGTACAGTAGTTCTCAAACTTTTTTGGCCCATGCCCCCCTTTACCATATGTTCAGAACGTCATTCCCCCATCCCCTTTCGAATTTCCTCCCTATAAATCCCCCACCCTTACACAGTATACATAAAAATGGAAGCTAAATTTAATAATACATACTAGAAGAAGTCTAGACATCTTCATAAAACGTGATCTACGTCTACTGAGGTTATAAAACGAAATTCATTAGGGCGAAAAGTACAGAACCGTAAAATTTAGAGGGAAAAACAATATCAAGTAACTGGTTCTTGTATTAATGCGTTCTTAAAATAATCTTAATTTCCCCCCCCCCCTCCCTCCGGGGGGGGGGGGAATTCCCCACCGGTTGAGAACCACTGGTCTAGTACGTCTTTGTCAATTACTTCTTTGTCAAGTACTGCTTTCTCAGTTATATGTGTCTAGTACTTTTTTGTCTAGTGATTCTTTGTCTAATGCTTCCTTGTCAAATATTTCTTTGTCAAGTACTGTTTTGTCAATTACTTCTTTGTCTGGTACTTCTTTGTCAAGTACTTCTTTATCAAGTACTTCTTCAAAAGAGTACCAGTCAATTACTTCTTTGTCTGGTACTTTTTTGCCAAGTACTTCTTTGTCAAGTGCTTCTTTGTCAATCACTTCTTTGCCAAGTACTTATTTGTCATGTATTTCCTTGTCAATTACTTCTTTGTCAAGTACTTCTTTTTTTCTAGTACTTCTTTGTAAAGTAAGTCTTTGTCTGGCACTTCTTTGTCAAGTGCTTCTTTGTCAAGTACTTTCGAGATTTATTTGTCAAGTACTTCAGATACTTATTTATCAAGTACTTCAGGTACTTCTTTGTCAAGTACTTCAGATAATCATCATCAAGTGCCCTGCCAGGTGGCGTAGGCGTTCACGTCTCTCCATAGATCTCGGACTTTTGTATTATGGATAAACTATGTTGATTATATTCCTCCATGCCACCGTTTCAATAAACCCAGCATCATTTCTCTTGGCTGGCTTCTGTCTCTCTTCCTTTCATCTTTCCAGTTGTCACGATGTTCTCCGTTGCCTCTCTTCTCATTACATGACTAACGACAACTGTCTGTAACATTCTTTCTTATTGTATATACTGTTCTAGTTTCATTCGGGATCTTTCAGGCAATAGTTATTAATTACTCTGGCAGTTCAAGGAATTAGCAAGATTCGTTTCGGGAACCACATCTCTGTTGCTTCCAAGTTCTTCCTAATGTGTTCTTTTACATTCGAAGATTCACTACCATACAGCAAAACAGGTTCTACACAGCACTTCACCACTCTCGTTCAATGATAGTGACTTATTGCATAAGATACTTTGCATTTTCTAAAATGCAGCTAATTCTTGCCCTAGTTCGTTCTTAATCTCTGATGTGGCACCTTCCATCTGATGTTATAAATGCCCCTAGGTATTTAAAATTATCCATTTGGTTAAGAATTTCCCCTTCTATTTAAATTTCACATATTAGTGTCACCTTTTTCTTTGATATTACTATTGTTACTGGTTTCTTGATATTCAAGGATAGTCCTTTCTTTGCACTCTCTGTTACTACAGTATCCAACAATTGTTGTAGATCTTTTGCATTATAGGCCACCAATATTGTGTCATCTGCATAGCGTATATTGTTTACATTATAACCTCCGATTAGTCTTCCTGGCATCTCTTTGATCTCTCTCATTATTACTTCGCTATACAGAGAGAAGTGATCCGGTGACAAGGCACACCCCTGTCGTACTCCTAGCTTTGTTTGTTCATAATCGCTCCCTTTATTTGCCATTTTAATTGCTGCTACTTGGTTCCAGTAAATATTCTTTATTATTTTGAGATCTTTCCAATCAATGTTGATATCGTCCAACATTTTAATCAGTTCACCATGTTTTACTTATCAATTGCCTTAGTATCTTAAATAATCTATGAAAGACAAATATATGTCTGGCTGTGTCTCTATTGATCTTTCTATTAGTGTCAGTAATGTATAAATTGCATTGTTTGTACTCTTTTCTTCCACAAATCCATACTGTTCTTCACCAATTTTCATTTTTATTTTCTGTCTTGTTCTTCTCATTGTAATTCTGAGTAGAAGCTTATTGCCATGGTTTATGAGGTTAATTGTACGAAAATCTTTGCATTCAATTGCTCCTGGTCTTTTTTATAGCTATAAATACAGATTTCAGCATCACTCGGCAATATATACACTGCTGTAGATGGCATTCAACATTGTGGTTAATATTTATACTAAATATTCTCCCAGTACTTCTAATTCTTCTATTGTGATTTCATCTAGCTCAGCTGTTTTTCCTTTCTTATGTTTGAATGCGCCAGCGACTTCTTCTGTTAGAATAGGTGGGACTTATAAGTTACTATTCTGTTATTTGTACCCTTTCTACATAGTATGTTTTTTCGCATGTCCTTTACAGGACGTTGCAGTCAACACCAGCATTTTTCAGCTGCTGTTGATGCTTTGGCAAGTTTTACGTTTAGTAGTTTGCCATTGCTTTCTGAACAGCCGGCTCATATACCTCTGTAAGTAACAAGCGCGACGTGATCTGCTGCCGAATCTCGCGAAGCTGTGTTTCGTTCGTGAGTATACGAGATTACGAACAACGTCCTTAACACCTTCGCCAGGGAGACCGGCTTCTCCATCATATACTCTTATATACTCATTCCACCTTTCCATATAGCACATTCCTCTAATAATATCTTTTCTGTGTTTTATTTCAAACACCCTGTATGTACTCTTACGTTTCTTCCCGTAAGCGCACTGATTTATCCGTGCATATTTTTTGTATCTTTAATGGAATTTAATTCAATTTTCTTGCACTGCTCGTTTGATCAACTTTCTTTTGCCGTCGCACATTGATCTTTTATTTCTTTATTTATCGTATCATACTCGTGTTTGTCATTTTTACTTTGTTTTCTTTTCCCATCAACTTTACGATTTCTTCAGTTATTAATTTTTTTTCCTTAGCTGTTTGGCTTCTCTGTTGTAATATTTCCTTGCTTTGTTTTAATCAATCGAGTCCCTTAGCATTTCCCATTGTTCATTTATACTTTGTATTTTAGCTATTGCATTGTACCTATTTTTCACAGTCATCCTGCATTATCCTTGATTTTCTTTGTCCGCTTTCAAAACATCTTTATTAATTCTCATGTTCTTAAAAACTGTTCCCCCCTCTCTTCAATCTGACTTTTAATTGTACCCATAGTTATACATGATCACTACTACAGACAGCATCAGGTATTATCTCAACATTAATTTACGCATTTCTAAATCTTTTATTAATAAGTACGTAGTCAATTTGGTTATGTATTTTCTTATCAGAACTTTTCCATGTGTAAAGTAAACTTTTATGGTGTTTAAACCAGATATTTCTAATAATCATATCTTTGATATTTACCTATCCTGTTAGTTTCTCTCCTCTTTCATTTCTTTACCTTAACTATAATTCCCTACTACATCCTCCATTTTTCGCTTTCATACTGTTGCATTAAACTCTCCTAGTATTATTTTTATTTTCGATGATTTAATGTGAGACATCGCCATTTCTATTTCATTATATTTTTCTATCTCTACTCCAGTGATTCAGATAGCTCTTGGAAAAGGGAATCTCGCTGGTCAGATTTATTTCGTTTGTCTGCATCTCCAATGAGACATTGTTTCTGAAAATTTCTGTCTTACCGTCAGCCTTAATGTGTTCTTTAAGATACTTCTCAAAGTTGCCAGTCTTGCTGTCAACCGTAATGTGTTCTTTACGATACTTCTAACAATTGCCAGTCTTTCCACTAGCCGTAATGTATTCTTTCAATTATTTCTCAAAGTTGCCAGTCTTACTGTCAACCGCAATGTGTTCTTTAAGATACTTCTCAAAGTTGACAGTCTTGCTGTCAAGAGTAATGTATTGTTTAAGATACTTCTCAAAGTTGCCAGTTGGCCTTTGTGCGTTCTTTACGATACTTCTCAAAGTTACCAGCATCCATGATCCCATCCCCTACCGGCTGGGTGCAGTCCACGGTGTTCTTCAATGTGGTCTTCCTCCTCTTGCCACTCTTTCCTTCCTGGAGTTTTCCGGATCGCTTATCTGCTTCTTGCGAAGGTGTGGCTGTCAATGTGCCCTGTTCGGCTGCTGTAGACATTACTAGGGGATGTCACAGCTGTGTATTACCTACTTCATGTCAATATAGACGTGACATGACTTTACCACAAGGCTTGGACACGCAACAATCTGCATTCATGACAGGAGCAAAGTGTTTCCTAAAATATAGCAGCTCCTACCGACTCCCCAAGAGTCAACTATTTGAATAGCCTTGAATCGTAATTTGAATACGCCGTGAACTTGTGTTTGTGGTAGAATACTATAGTCTGTCCATAAATGAATGCCTTCATTCACGATCAATTATTTTGAAAACTGTATGTTGCATCATTATTGTCACAAAATAAAACCTTGCGTTTACCCAGTTGATTATGATAGAGGCTTTCTGATTAAACGGACTATCTGCCAGCGACAACTATTTTAACTAACAGAAAAAACAAATCGGATGTCAAAACCCCAGGACGGTAAATGGTTGCAGCTGCACGGGGTTACATTGGGTCGACAACAGGGGAACATTTGGAAGTGAGTGAAATGAGTCCATACATCGCTTTGACAGTTTATCAACAGATCGGATTGAAAGCGGAAGTACTCAGCTCGGAAGTAAACAGTCCGTCTGTCATGTAGAATTTCCCGACATAAAACGGAAGGATGGCTGGAATTGTCACCCCTCGACAGCAGATTGGCAGATTGCTATTGACAACTGTTGTTGGGATCATACAGTAACTCGTTAGTTTGTTGGGGAGGTCAAAACAACTGATGACAACTTTGACAGTGACTAAGCCAGGGAAAAGGGATTCTAGACAATGGATGATATGCCCAAATAACACCTGCAGGACGTCAACCATGTCACGTGACCAATTTTAGGTTTTGCCATAAACCATGATTGGAGATAGGGGAGTTGACCAAAACCGTGGATTATGATGGACGTGTTTGTGGGAGAGCTCTACAGTGTTAGATTAATTTAATATTAACTAGCATGTGTCGTTATGGCAAAGTGTAGTAGTCATCCTGGAATGAGGCGGTTTTGCATAAGGTTCCCCACCAGTTACTAGGAAACTCAACACTGGTTTTGAAGAAGTGCACTCCAATTGGACGACCACCAGTTGGACTCTAAAATGATTCTTACGGAAAAGGAATAACGTCCGAGAAGATAGATGGTATATGTTTACGCTGGACTCATACTCAGAAGGGTTCACCATGGCATGGCCCAGAAGAGCCAGCCAATATAACGACTCCTGCGTGGTATGGTTCACATAGGGATGGGTGATAATTGTTGATATATCACACATCGGACAAACATTGTCTAAGGAACGAGAACATTAACGGATAAGTCACATCGTGTGCTAGATTCCCGTGTAATATTACATATGACATATACTTGACCCTATATGAACACTAGTTAGGATCAAGTGTAGAAACATTAACAGTAAAACCTAAATACACTACAAAGGATTTGTGCATTCTTTAGGACCGATAGGAACTTACAAAGTTAGTTGACAATCAGTCCGTAATCAATCTGTACTTACAAACAGTATCTATTTCGGATGATCATGAAGATGGATTACCAGGTGGCTACAGATGACAGTCAGTATCCGGCAAGAGGGTTTTCGACACCGGGTGAGGTGCACTGGTTATGATTTAATGTGCTGTTGGGTTCCCCTTGCAATGAAGAAACTATGCTATTATCTGAAAGTCCGATCATACACACAGTATAGAACACATCACGCATTTTCTTCGCATACACGTCTCATATACGTTACACTTTTCTTTTAATAAATTAATCTTTATTAATTTTTAGAAGCAAGAGTTGTTGAGTATGTTGCGTTGGGGAAGTATGAGAGGGGGCATAGTACGACAGTGACAGAGTGATAGGAAAAGGTGTCCACGGGCTGATGGAGTGTGTTGGACGGAAGCTGGTGGATTCTCCAGGATATTGATAGGGAAAAAAATATTATAATGTGGGTGTTGACTCTCTTCACTCTAGGGACGACACTTTAAAGGAGGACACGACAATTATGCATTTTTTCCCTGCCGTTTTATATTTACCCCCACCCAAGGAATATGCCTTTGATAGGTCCAAAGGCAACTTAAATGATGGAAAGCGTCGACATTTCTTTGATGTTGTGGTGAAAAACTAGTGAATTCACGCTAAAAAAATTTAGTTTTACAGTACCGCACCTCTAATCCGGTGACGACACAAGGCGTATCCAGATTCTTATGGGAGTGGGTGCAATGTGTATGTAGTATAAGCAAAGACAGAATTTACAGAATAATGTGGAACCGAAATTGAATTGGACAGGAAAGTAGAACGAATATATTTCTTACCTTATATTTCATTTTCTTCAGCTTATTGTTAATAATATGGGAATGTCCCGAATGCTGTGATGTCGGTTCCTAAATCAATCAATCAATCAATCAATGTGTACACAAGGAGTCATGTTACCAGTATGCATTTAGCTTTTTATATGGAATACGTGATGGCTTCCAAACAGCTGTACGTTAATGTACGTATAGAGTGACTATAGATGATACAGCAATTTAGTCATATTTTTAAGGGTCTGTTTACCTATCTGTGTAGTTTGTTCATACGTGCACATTGATGACAGAACCGTTTTGAGTCTTCGTGAAAGATTGTCTACTCTGCTGTTTACTGTTCAGAGACGGAATATGATTATTGCCTTTTTTGCACGACGAATATAGTTATGAATGTCTCTGTAGTGGGCTTCCTTCTTAACGGCCAAGATATTGGTCCTCTTTTCATTGAAGTTTATAGATTGATTCGTATGTTCGTGTGTTGTCCCCTCATTTGACAACGTGTTTGTTCTCACGTTTCTTGGTATGCCACAATATGTCAGTTCCCACCGCAATATTACTCTTCTGTTGGTATTCAATGCTTTTAGTGTTGTTGTTGTTGTTTGTTTTGTTTTTTTCAATGCCAGTTGTTTGACACCGTAGAGGGCTTGCGAAACCGAATACTCATCACTGTGGAATACAAACTGTTCCATTGACAATGTGCCGATGCTGTAATGTTTAGGGCCTGCAATTCGTCTGAATAGTTGGAGCAAAATATCCCAGTAAGTGTGCACGTGGATTAATGTCTGCGATCTGCCCAGACCTTAATCTGTGTAGGACGATTCCAGTAGGTTGATGACTGCTCTCGGTTGCATAAAATTCAATCCATCCTTTCTCCAATAGTCATCTTTCTCTTTCAACACATGGTTCTCACATTTTTTCCAGTAAATGTTATCAATATTTAATAGCGAGGAATGGGTTAGTATCTTGACGTCAGACAATTTGAATGTAGAGTTGTCAGCTGCCACCTTTCCTTTAATTAGCCCGCATACGTTCTATAGGGTTTAAATTAGAATGGTACGGGGGAAGTCTCAAGTACCTATGGCCATACTCTTCTATCAACTTGTCGATTTGATATTTCTTGCTTTTTTGCGTCTGTTTTACAAGGGATAAAAACTCTAGCTTGAAATACGTTTCTGGAAATTGTAAGTTTTCCCTTCGGAGCCATATCTTTATTGCTTCCGTTGTGCTCGATGCCGTAGGTATTTTGTCTTCTTGGGCAACAACATTGTGATATGATGCATTGTCCGTGATTAGATAAGACGGTCTATCAAGGGGTGGAAGTACTGTATTCTCGAGCCAATCTCTAAATACATTACCATTCATCTCATTATGATAATCCCTATTGTCTGTATGCGTTGATACGAACACGAGTCCAGCATTCTGTAGTAAGCCATTATGCGTACTACCAGTATGGGCTATGACCAAACGCTGTCCTTTACTACTGGGCAAACATCGCTTTATCTTTCCATCCACTGATTATCATTCCTTTTCACTTGTGTGGTGCGCATTGATCCAGGTTTCATCCAAATACACTATGTCATAATTTTCTTTGCGCATTTCCCTTATGTCACGTAGGTATTTGCTTCTCATGGCTCCTAAATGCGGTTGCTCGCACATTATATTTCTACCTCGCTTGTACTTTCTAAACGTGAAGCCTAATGTCCTTATAATTTTCCATAAAGTTGTTTTGGATTGCTCTATGTCATTGTTCTTTCTCAACCAAACCCTAAGTTTTCTTATAGTCACTGTTTCTTTGGTATCCAGCATTTTTATAATAGCTCATCTTATGACATCCTTGTCAAAGCTGTCTACCTACCGTTTGCTGATTGCGTGATGATTTCATTCCAGATTCCAGCACCAACTGACGAAATGACCGTTTACTCAAACCCAATGCATGCACTGTTCTTTTCTCGGGATTTGTAATAGTATGAAACAGTTTCCTGCGATCAGCTTCTTGACAAAAATATGTCTACAATTTCATAGCGATGCTTTGAAGTGTACACAATTTCAGGTTCGTCCCATTCAACAATATTCACACATTCAGATATTAGTTATAAATGGTAAGATGATAAAATAATCAATTAATCAATCAATCAATCAGGTGCCGTCTCCACAATGAAGGTTGGCTGTAATGGATCTCCAACACTCTCTCGTTTTGACTGTACAATTCTGTCAGGCTGATGTCCGTCCATCTCTTGATGTTAACTTCTCACTTGTATCGTTGTCTACCTCTTATCTTGCTCGCTTGCCCTCAACCTTGCCTTCCAGTATAGTTTTTATAAGAGTATCATGTCTTTTAACGTGTCCGAAATATTTCACTTGCCTCCTCTTTATTTCTTTCATCAACTCTCTCTTCATTCCCAGTTTTTCTAGGACATCTGCATTTGATTGTTTTGTTTTTTCCCATGAAATACGACCTATTCGTCTTTATATCCTCATCTCCGGGGCTTCTATGCGACTCTCTAGTTGCTTGTTCAATGTCCAGGATTCCGCGCCATACAGTAGCGTTGAATATACGTAGCATTTGACAATTCTCATTTTTAATGCGTTATTAATCTCTCTAGATGTTAATACTGATTTCATGCCGTTGAAAGCATTTTTTGGCCATTCCTATTCTCTTTTTGATTTCTATTTCACTTCTGTTCTTGTCTAGTATCTGCCCGTTTACTGTGATGTTTATTGATGACCTTTCCTTTTCACCGCTAATTATCATAGTTTTTGTTTTTCGAATGTTAATATCTTAGCCACATTCTGCACTGTGCCTGATAAAATAATCACGTTTCATGAAAACACCCACATTATTGAGACACCTCTGAACGCTCCCATTTAAACTGCGCGGGGACTTGCCATAAGGAAATTCTCGTGCACCACGAAAAATATTCAATATTGAACGCTGATTTTCTTGGTCAAGATGTAATTTAATAATATGCACTTCATCTCTGACCCGTAAATTATATACCGCATATAAACAAACATTGAAATCCGCTGTACAATCTCCAAAACAAAATTTATTTTTTGTTGTTGTTGGGTGGACATAATGACAAAGTTATATGCTAAATCTCATCATTTTCCCTCAGTTGGTTACTGCGATATGGATTTTTATATGGAGTTCGAGAACGTAAGTTATATATGGACATAGAGAGTCAGGTCCCACAATTCATTACAATAGTGTCCCTTGACTAGAGACGTATCTTACTTCCCTTTACGGGCGCCAGAATGGAAAGTTTACTTTCAAGGCTGGTAGCGGGCGAGTCTGTGAAGGTTAGGGAGTAACACTGACAGTGGCACTAGGGTTTGAACCTTGTACTCGCCATTCGCTACGGGAGAGAAAGACTTGACGCTTATTGCACTGTGCATTCTAATAGGAGAGTCTACCCAAGTGGCTAGAAAGTCGGCCTCTCATTAGAGAGATCCAGGTTCGAATTCTCGGAAAGGTGATAGATTTTCTTCTTTTTTTTGGTGGGGGAGGGGGGGGGGGGGGGTTAAAAAGGAAATTATAACCTGCACAGTTCGCGGTGACCGCACTGACCAGACTGCCTTAATCCCTCAGGATCAAGACACCTGCATAGAACCTGTACTTTTGTATGAATGCGAAGCGTGGACAATGAGTAGACAAGCTGAAAAATATATAATGGCAGTGGAAATATGGTTTCTGAGGAGAATGCAAAGAATACCATGGACATACAGAACAAACAATGACATTGTCCTACAAGAAACAAATGAAAACCGTAAACTGATTAGAGAAAGTAGACGTAGACAATCAACATTTTTGACACGTTATGAGAAGAAATAAATTGAAGAACTTGGTGACAACTGACAAGATTGAGTGGAAAAGAACGAGGGGAGAGAGAGAGAGAGAGAGAGAGAGAGAGAGAGAGAGAGAGAGAGAGAGAGAGAGAGAGAGAGAGAGAGAGAGAGAGAGAGAGAGAGAGAGTGGTAAATAGCTGCTTAGCGTGGTCACAGTATGGTCGAGACAATAACACAGGGCTGATCCTCTGGTGATCGTGTGAGATGACGAAACATGATCGCCCACGCTTATCGACATGGCTCATGATGATGATGAACAAATGTCATGATCTTCTTCTTCTTCTGCTGCGTTCATCCAGAGTTTTTTTTTTTTTTATCCGGATGTGATTGCGTTGTGCCTGTTTACAGCAAAGCTGCGTTCTTGCGCCGTTAGGCCGACACATCCGACTTCTGCGGGCATTTGTTGACGGGGTTAACCATCCCGGGGGTTTCTTAGGACGTTTTACTCTCACTGTTGTGGTGTTATCCCCCATCCCAGCTGGCCCATATAGAACAGCCAAAGACATCCTGGTCAGCCCTCAAGGGAAGGCAGGGGCAGACCATGGGCATTCCCCGCCATCCAAGGAGGCTTCCATGCTTGCAGAGCCAACACATATCGCTCTGGTACTGGGCTCACCCAAGGAATCGTCACGTCCTGCACATGGCTGCTTAGCCTCACTTCCGTATATTGGGCCTTCCGTTCACCATAGGTTGTTCTTCCGGAAACCAGAAGAATGCAGTCTGCTGGTGACATCCACACAGTGAGCTTTCAATTCGGACTTTCCACGTAATGGATTTGCTATCCAAGCAATATTCCATTTCGTGCCACTAGGACACTTTTCCACCTTTCATGAAGCCCACACAGCGAGCTTTCGATTTGGACTTTCCACGTAATGGATTTGCCATCCAAGCAATATTCCATTTCATGCCTCTGGGTCGCTTTTGTAACCGACATACCTGTGGTATGAAGTGTGGCAGTCTGAATACTTCTTCATGCACCTTTAAATGTCAACCTGTATGTAGTTAAAGTAAGCTGCAGTCAACCATATATTGGGCACTCCTGCAGCAAATGTTTTGCTGTCAGTTTTCCAGTTCCACAATTACATTCATCGGTATCTCCTATCTTTAGTTTATTGAACAAGTGGTATTTCATCCTGTTATGTCCTGTGCGGAGTCTGAAGATTGCTACTTGTTCTCTTTGGTCAAGTTTGTAATATGCATCATCCTTCTGGTGGCCTGGATGCTCTGATTCCCATTTGGTTCTATAAGTGCTTTTTATCAAACTCTTTGCCTCATTATAGGTTATGTCTATGTCAGGCTGTGGTAGTCGTCCGCCCTCTTTTGTCAGTCTGTCAGCCTCTTCATTTCCAGGTATACTGCAATGTGATGGGATCCACTGTATTACAACTTTTTTGGATTTCTGGTATAGACCATGGAGTGCTGCTCTTAGGTCAGTTAGTTCTGTGCTGTTATTGCTCTTCAGTATTGAGACAGCTGACTTTGCATCTGTGAAGATAGCTATTTGCTTCTCTTTATTTTCCTCCATCAAGAGCATTTCTGCTGCAGTTTTCAGAGCCTCTACCTCCGCTTTGAAGTTACTTCAAAACTTTTCAGTTGCCACTGAATGTGTTTTGTGTTTTTTTCACTCCACTCATGATCTTAATACTTGACATCCCCACAGTAGTGGGTCCTCCTCCGTGACTTGTTTCCCGTCAAGGTTAGTGAAGAGGTAGGAACCCTGATGTCTGTAATGGGTACCCGGCGTTCGGTACTTTCACAAGGAGCTACTCTGGGCTTGGTTGGTTGAGTTTGCTTAACAGGACGTCACAGTCAACCCCAGAATTGTTTGGCTGTCTGTGATTCATTGGCAAGTTTGTGAGTGTGTGTGTGGGGGGGGGGGGGGGCGCACGCATACCACTGTATGAAAACCAGCGCAAAACGGTCTGCTTCCACATCGTCCGCTGCTGTGTTTCGAATGCGGTATGCGGGATCGAGAATGGCGTTCGAAACCACTTCGCGGGGTGTTTGGTGTCTCTATACATAACTCGCACAGCAAGCAGAGAGGGATAAAGACAGGCAAGCTTCGTGTAGAGAGGTATGCTTCAATTCCAGAATTCAAAGATAACGATAACGAGGGAGTCTCCGTGGCGAAGTCGTCAAGCCTTCTGACGCGGGCTCCGACCATTGTGGGTTCGATTTCGGGCCGCATCCTTCGGTTCACGGGTGCATTTTGTTTTCTGAGACTCCCGGGGGTCGTCACTGGGGCTACGGAGTTCGTGCTTTATGCGACGCTTTCCGTGCTGCGGAAAGAGACTGAGTCATATGGGATAAAACCCAGTGCAATTAAGTCGATCATGTTGCCTGTTCAGCGACTTTTTTTTAAAGATAACGAGCTTCGGTTGGGTCTTCTCCCACTACAGTCTGGTGGGAAACGAGCAGGCGGACAGGTTGGCTGGATCTGCTTCGCTGGATGGGTTATTGGTAGATGTTGTCAGTGCTTTGGTGGGAGAACAGTTACATCGTCTTTGTCTGGAGAGAATCGTGCTACAGGAAGTGACCAGAGGATCTGGCCAATACTCAGTGCTCCGAGGAAAGGTCAGGCCGACATACAGTCATATTGCAACTAGTGTCATTAGTACTGGAACTCAGCTAGTTGTTGAAGATTAGGATGGAGCGCATTTAAAATGTCCCGAATGATGTGATGTCAGCTCTTACTTCATTCAAGTAAGATCGTCATAAATCCGGGAAGGTTAACCCGGTCAACAAATGCCCGCAGAAGTCGGATGTGTCGGCCTAACGGCGCAAGAATGCAGCTCTGCTGTAAACAGGCACAACGCAATCACGTCCGAAAAAAATTCCGGATGAACGCAGAAGAAGTAGAAGAAGATAGTCAGAAATAAATACACAGATTTTCACTGACAGAGTTGAGAGTTAAAACTCACTGTCTCTACATCCAACTAACCAACTAACTTACTAATAAAACCAACTATTAATTACTGATCATGTTTATGAAAGCTCTGAACAAAATATTATTATGCAAGTTGCCTTCTTCTTCTCCGCTCCTCCTCCTCCCCCTTCTTCTGCTTCTTCTTCTTCTTCTTCTTCTTCTTCTTCTTCTTCTTCTTCTTCTTCTTCTTCTTCTTCTTCTTCTTCTTCTTCTTCTTTTTCTTCTTCTTCTTCTTCTTCTTCTTCTTCTTCTTCTTCTTCTTCTTCTTCTTCTTCTTCTTCTTCTTCTTCTTCTTCTTCTTCTTCTTCTTCTTCTTCTTCTTCTTCTTCTTCTTCTTCTCCTTCTTCTTCTCCTTCTTCTTCTCTTCTTCTTCTTCTTCTTCTTCTTCTTCTTCTTCTTCTTCTTCTTCTTCTTCTTCTTCTTCTTCTTCTTCTTCTTCTTCTTCTTCTTCTTCATTATCATCATCATCATCAACTACTCCGGTTTCTTCTACCTCTTCTTCGTTCACATTCAGACGTCAACATGAATGAACGGAAAGAAAGCAACAGTCAACTAAAACTTATTGACATTCCCATAGAATTGATCCTCACATGGAGCGGCTATAGACACTTGTCTCTAGTCTGGAAATATTAGACACTCCTATAACAAATGTTTAGCTGTAATTTTACCAGTTCTACAGTTATAATTATCAGTGTCTCCTACCGTTAGTTTATTAATACAAGGGGCTTCTCATAAGTCTTTAGCCTGACCATGAAGGAGTATGCGGAGAAAATTGAAATTTGGCACAGTGCTTATTCCTTCTCAATGTAGCCACCACCTGAATTAATGCATTACTGCCATCTCTGCGTGACCTTGAAAAGACCTTCAGAATAAAACAACCTATTTCTCGAACCACACCAGTTATCACAAGCCAGTATGACATCTTCGTCACTGTCAAGCCGTGCTTTATGGGAGGGCGCGTTGTCTTGAAGCAAAGGCATAATTTTCGTACGCGCTATCCCTCGTTTTCTGGTCACAACATTTCTTAGTTTGATAAGGAGATCTGCATAGTACTGCCCATTAAACGTGTTGCCCTGAAGCATGTAATCTTTCAATATGACACCTCTGACCTCCCAAGAAACAGTCAGCATCACTTTTCTTGCAGATTTTTGTGCTCTTGGCTTGACATGTGGTGGCGAGCCCGGGGTTTTCCACTGCATGCTGGCAATTTTTGATTCTGGGTCATAATGGTGAATCAAAGTCTCATCTACCGTCACCATCGTCATCAACATGTTTTTCGACCGCCACATGTTGCGCAACTGGCCACATCAATCAACCCGTGTTTGTTTCTGTTCACATGTCAGCAGGCGCGGGACCCAGCGGGCACACACTTTTCTCATGTTCAGTCTGTAGTGTAAAATTCTAAAAACTGTACTCTTACTCAGTTTTGCTGAACCCGATATCTCTGCAATTGTCATTTTCCTATCCTGTCGTATGATTTTCTTCACTTTTGCAGCATTTACATCACTGCACTCTGAGGACGGTCGTCCTGATCTTGGCTGATCAGCAACTTGAGAACGGCCGCACTTAAACTGCAAACACCAATTTTTTACAGAAGCATACGGAGGACAGACTTCCTCAAACACTGGCTCCATCTCCCTGTGTATTTCTGTAGGTGTTTTTCCATGTAACATCAAGAATTTTATCACAGTCCTGGCGTCTGATTTCTCCATTGTTCTGACAAACCTTTGGATGTGCAGATCTCGTCAATAGGGTGTGTTGTGCCATGCACCATATCAGTAAAACCAGTTGAGAAGGGAAATTCGTAATTTATATGTCCATTACAAATTGAATGTGGTATAAAAAAATAATAATAATAATAAGTTTCATATCCTTCACGGGACGTAGCAGTCAACCCCAGCATTTACGCTGTTTGTGATTCCTGGGAAAATTTTACGTTCAGTAGTTTGCCATTGCTTTCTTAACGACCGGCTCCTATACCTTTTTCGAAAAAAACCAGCACCTCCGTGTTTCGAACTCGGATATACGGGCTCACAAACTGCGTTCGCAAGCCCTTAGCCACAGAGACCGGTGCTATACAGAGAATGTGCTATACATGTGCCAAATTTCAATTTTCTTCGCCTACTCCTTCATGGTCAGGCTAAAGACTTATGAGAAACCTCTTGTAATGCGACATTTCTGCCTATTCTGACGTGTCCGTAGCATTCTCTCTCCCCCCCCCCCCCCCCCCCCCCAGCTGAGTTGGTAATATACTCATTATCCTTTCTAAGTCCTGCAAATGTTAGGTGTTTGTATACGACATATCATTTGGAATACTCTAATTATTTTTGCAGATCATTGATTTGTAGATGCGGGTGGGCTGTTGTTATCATCAGTGTTAACCAAATACAGGGGTTTGTCGTTCATTTACGGGTAGATGGAATTAGGACTGTTATTATCATACTAAACCCATGACATTGGTAATAATTCGAACAATTTACCCGGCACACAAACAAAGATGGACTTATATTATACCAACAATAATCATTTATCACGTTTGTCTGACTTTAGTTAGTGTCCTAGACCAACTACCATCTTCACGTCAACATTATAATTATCAGAAGTTTAGAGTACTGATTTCCTAACAAACGTTCCACTATTAGTTAGTCACGGTTCCAATATCACGGCAAACGGTCGTGCCAATAATGCTCGGTACCTGTACTAGTGAATATCACATACAATGCTAAAATATGAAAGATGTAACAAGACAGGAGCCTCGACAAACCAATATCCCGCACAGGTATATTTTGGCCACTGCCAAAATGCCAACACAAAAGTCCGCCACGAAAAAATATAGTGCATCGTCGGTGGAAGTGACAATCACTAGAAAACCAGCAGCCACACATCACTGTATAAGGCAAACTCAGTTAGTTCAGCACCCGGCCGAATGCCATTTTTCTGAACATGCAGTTCACGATACAAACAACCGTGGACAGCTGTAAAAGAACTCCACACGACATCCACAGCTCACAGTGTGGCTCCTCACTCAACGCAGTAGCAGGGCGACGGAACCATAACCAGTACTAGTTATATATTATGTTTATGAAAGCTATAAACACAGTCTTATTATGCGAGTTGCTTTCTACAATTTGCTTTTTTCTTGCAAATTATTAGTCTACAACGTAGCATTTGACATACCCTACTTCTCTTGTAAGTCATTGATTTGTGATTGCAACTACTTTGTTTTTGCATCATCAGATTGTATCAAATGTGGGGTTTTGCCGTTCACTGGTTTCTGGTTGGAATACGACTGTTATTATCATCTTTATTGACTCAACTTGGGTTGTGTTTTGTGAAAGATGACTTCTTCCAAGTTTGTAGCTTAATGTTTGATTGGCTGAAAGGTGACGGAATCAGCCCCAGACGTTGCCGAGTTCGAATCCCAGCAAAGCCGTGATTATGTTTACAAACCCTTATGGTTTCTAACTCTCTCAGCATCAGACGGTTTCTCCCCAAGCTCCCAGAGGGTAGTAAACACTCAGTTACATGTCCTTTTATATGACGTCGCAGTCAACCCAGCATTTATTAGCTTTATGTATATTTTGTTCAGTGTCAAGCCATTCGTGTCATGTGAGGCCGTCCTCGGCGTGCCCAGCTGATTTAAGGCATTGGTTACTGTCAATGGGGAGGGGGGGGGTGTCATGAAGTTGATATTCTCGCACTTTTAATGTTCATTCGCTTTGAACTCGAGCGTAGTCTGTGTAGTGTATTTGACTAATTTGTGCACGTGGATTTCGCTATTACCAGTGTCCCTCGCCATCAGGAGAACCCATCCGACTTCAGATGTACTTATAATTGACGTCCCCAAGTATTCCTAAACGTGCTGGAAAGTTTTGGCCATCAGAAACCATAACTCTAGAAAGGGAAAATGCCAACTGCCAATCCCAGAAGTAGAGAAAGGGAAACACACCACGGTGTGGCTAATGCAGCCCAGGGGACCAAGTACCCACCGGAATAAGTGGACTGCTCTGCAGCTGAGCAGAGCAGGGCACTCACTTGTCTTAACAGTCGGAAATGGCTGTCAAAGGCTGAGGTAAAAGACCCCATTTGGATGTGGAAGGCAACGGGAAACCGTCACATTATCTTCTCAAGAGTTGATGAATAGTAATATTTCAGAGGCGGTGACAAAAGAAAACAGATTAAAAATGAGAAACAAGAGTATGATAAGATAAATCAAGAAATAAGAGATACATGTGTGAAGGCAAAAAAAACTTGGTTAAATGAGCAGCGCATGAACATTGAATTAAATTATATTAAAGAAACAAAATATATGCAAAGACAAGGGAAAGAAAAATAAAAGTAAATACGGGGTGTTTGAAATTAAAAACATAAAAGATATTGGAGGGTGGTGCTATAATGAAAAGGTGGAATGACTATATAAGGGACTTATATGATGGAGAAAAGAAAGAATTAACACAAGAAAGTGACTTAGAAGGTCCACTTATTATAAAATAAGAAGTCGCTGAAACTGCAAAACGTATGAAGAAAGGGGAAAAAACAGCTGGACCAGATGGAATCACAACAGAAGCATTAGAAGTACTGGCAGAATTTGAAGAAGATATATTAACCAAAATGTTAAATGATATTTACAGAAGTGGATATTTACCGAGTGATATGCTGAAAACTGTATATATATATATATATATATATATATATATATATATATATATATATATATATATATATATATATATATATATATATATATATATAATATATATATATATATACCACAAATTGAACGCGAAGGCTTTCGCACAATTAACTTCATAAACAATGCCACTATGCTTCTATTCAAAAATATAATAATAAGAATAAGACAGAACATAAAAATGGAAATTGGTGAAGAATAGCATGGATTTGTGGAAGGAAAGAGTACAAGTAATGCAATATATAAAAACAATGCAATATATAAACGACGAACACTAATAGAAAGATCAATAGAGACACAGCAAGAGATACATTTGTGCTTCATAGATTACACCAAAGCATTTGATAAAGTAAAACATGATGATCTGATTAAACTGTTGGAAGATATCAACATTGATTGGAAACAAGTAAAGCTAGGAGTAGGACAGGGATGTGTTTTGTCACCGGATCTCTTCTCCCTCTATAGCGATGTAATAACAATAAGTCAAAGTAAAGCTAGAAATACTAATCAGAGATTATATTATAAACAGTATACGCTGTGCGGATGCCACAGTGGCGGATAATGCAAAAGATCGACAACAATTGTTGGACATTGTAGTAACAGAGAGTACAAAGAAAAGACACTCCTTGATTATCACGAAAACATTAACAATGTGATATGAAAGAAAAAGGTTACACTAAAATGTGAAATGGAAATAGAAGGGAAAGTTTTTAACCAAGTGGTTAATTGTAAATGCCTAGGGGTATTTATACCATCATATAGAAGATGCACAACAAAGATTAAGAAGAAATAGGGCAAGCAAAAGCTGCATTTAAGAAACAAGACAGGAACTTATGCAAACAATCACTATCATTGAATGTAAGAAAGAGTGCTGAAGTGCTATATAGAACATGTTTTGCTTTATGGCAGTGAATCTTGGAATGTAAATGGACAGATCAGGAAGAACTTGGAAGCAACAGAGATGTGGTTTCTCAGACGAATGTTGCAAATTCTTTGGCTGCGAAAGCAACTAACAACAATTGCCTGAAAGATTTTAATGAAACTAGAACAGTATATACAACAATAGGAAAGTGACAAACAGTTTTCTTTAGTCAGACAGGAAAGACAAAGGGAAGAGAGGCTGAGGCCGACCAAGAGAAATGATGCTGAATGGATTGAGACGATGGCATGGAGGAATATCCTCAGCGAAGATGGTTCAGGGCCGAAATATGTGGAGAGTCATGAACGCATACGCCAGCTGGCAGGGCACTTGATGAAGATGAAGTCAAGAACGAGAAGTCAACATTTTAGTCCAACTGATCGATGTAGGGGTTGAACCCGCTACCTCGGCATCAGCACGTCGGATGTATAAGAACAAGAGCTCTTATCCATTCGGCCACGCTGACCTCTCGTATCTCATTGTCAACAAACTCCATCACGTGACCAGAAGGCATCAATTGATAAACTATTGGAAATTCTTTCTTGAAATCTGTTGTTTAATATCATCATCATTATCCTCCACTGTTGTCTTGAAGTCTCGTTGAGAGGAATAATTGGCGCTCTAGCACCTGATAGGTGGCACTCGATAGTGCGATTCCGTGCGATTCTAAATGCTCAGATATCGTCAATCCAATTTCTTCTTGGGCGTCCGCTTGCTCTCTAGCAGATTTTCTTTGGTATAAGACATGTGTTAGTAGTTGATGGTGTTCATTCTAACGAAATGACCAAACAATTTCATATTCTGTCTTTCAACGTATGTGGCTGTGACGAGACACCTCTGGCAGCATCAGATTTCCACAAGTTTGAGCTTAAGAAGTTCTTAAGAAAGATATAAAATTAAAACGTCACTACGCTGCTGAGTGCTTACAATGGTATGACGAAATTTACGTCATTAGACCCGCCGTGACTCAAAGCTAGATCTGCTTTCTCGAAACGGTGGGAAAATCAATTAGTTACCACCACTAGAGCAGGGAAGAGAAAGACGCCAGGCGTAAAATCTTCGCTGATAAAAAGCCCGCGGGTTTCATAGCGAGAAACGCTAGATGGTGTGATAAACTGAGAGATGCCGACACCAAGACTTAGCACAACGCTCAGACATAGCGGTGCCAATCAGGGGGAAACACCCGTGTGATCTTAAGACGACAATAGAATGCAGGCCTAACACCTTGTCGACAACACACGGATATAAAGCTAGTTAAATCTCGGGGAAACCTAGGATTAAACTGCAGAGTGAAATGTAGACATGACGTAACGTCATTGACTTTCTCTGGATAGCGAAATGAAGCATGGTTCGGTATAATGGTGTAGCGTGAGCCAAAATTGATTGACATATGAGACTACAGTCCATAAGGAAAGGAGAAGACGTGTTAAAAGTATTCTGGACTTAGTACGTCCCTGTAACCCACCCGACGTGAAAAATATGAGGGATTAAAAGAATTCTGGACATAAGTAATTATCCCACGTGAGAAGAGGAGAGGAAATGAAATCCCGTCATGGGAGAACAGACTATTTAAACGATGGGCATTGTCTATAAATTTCAGACGCGTTCACAATAGCGTACATGGGAAGCCGGAAGTTCTGGTGAGAGATTAACCTCTCGTTTTGTTAAACTTCAGTACAAAGTCTTGTGATGGAATTTCCTAGCTGAACTCAGGCAATACCAAAAACAGTTTGATCCGTTTGTCTGCTGTTTGAGACTTGCGTTAGATTTCTATTATACATTTTATCTCTTCCAAACTTCAAGCGTGTGGATTTCCTGTGTTACTTATTGTTCCAGCTCTAGCCTTCACTATTTCAACGTGAACTTTGTTTTCTGTTTCTTCTTTCGTTCGCTACTTTGTTTTCTGATTTGTTGTACGTGATACTTTGGAGAAATCCAACATTATCCAAGCTACGTGAGTGTGTGCCTATTTACATACAGGATAGACCTCTAGAGTCGTCCTGCGCACACAATGGTGAGACTGGCTACATAGGACACATTTCTGAGAGCAAGCAGTCTATTTATAGCGTCCAAATTAACGTGATTATTTGGACCAACATTTTGAATGCTTACCAACATTGGAGTGAAACCACTTTGAGGGCGAAATGTCACTAGTTCAACTTGTCTGCATTATGTCTGCATGAGGACAGAAATGACTTAGGACATTCATTTTCCAGACAGGTGCCGGGAAGGCACCTAATGTTCGACAAGAATGTGTGACTAGCCCTTCCGACAGCAGTGTGAAAGATAGAAAAGGAGAGAGTAAGTGAGGTGAACTTATATGGGAAACACTCTATTATATAAGCGAAGATGAATATGTATGTTTTTAAGCTATAGATGTTCTGAATGGCTTTATGAATGTTTACACGCATACCACATACACATCACACACACACACACACACACACACACACACACACACATATATATATATATATATATATATATATATATATATATATATGTAACATGCATGTATATTATGGGATGAATGTATGTTTACATGTGTGTGTGTCGATATGTGTTTTGAGATGTGTAGACGTATATGCTACCCATCTCCGTTCGTTTCATTCTATCTTTCTTAGAAGCCACGGACATTCAACAAACCACCCACATAAGAGAGTGCCTGTGCCTTGTAAATGAACCAATTTAGACTCCTTTAAGCTGACAGTGCCACACATCGCATCGGGGAGCATGACCTAACCACCATCATCATCATACTATCATCATAGCAATAAATACACTCAATGATTGCATTTTAAACTCGGTTATCCATATACATTATAAATGTCTATAAATGTTTGTGTAGCTTAAGTGATTGCATGCATTGGTAAAACATTTAGTGGGGGTTTGCACATATATTCCAGAAGTAGGATATGTCAGGGAGGTACCTTGCCTCTGCAGCCCTTAAGTAACAAGCTTATCCTGCATATCGTAATTCCTTTTTCTCACTCTTGGGGACACCAAGAACGACTAAATCTATCTTTTCAACGAGCCACTTCTTGGCTGTTTTCTTGAGTATCTAGGGACGATGTCTTCAGTCAACACAACAGAAATTTGCCCCAAGTTTTCTCTCTCTGACATCTGGGGTAGTAAGTAGTCACTTCTGACAAAGTTACGAACTCACAATCTGCACCTAGAACTAAACACCAGAAGGAGAAATAATGACTTTTGACTGAGTTGTTGCCCCCCCCCCCCCCTTTCCTCCTGAGCTACGTAAGTCAATTTATGACAGTGGCCCAAAGTGTTGATCCAACTGTCTGTCTGATAACATCATTTCTTATTTGGTCTCTGATAGTTAAGTTGACAGCTCCCCTCAAGCATCTCATCTCAAAGGTATTGATTTTAAGTAAATTTGATTTGGAAAATGTTCACCTTTGACATTGGTAGCACAGGATTGGTGTGAATATGCTATTTATTATCTGTCGTTTTTCAGACATGGGTATATTTGGATGTTTCACTATGTGTGACAGTTAATATATAAGCGCACTTGCTTTCTTTCGTCTGATTTCGATTTGTCTGTCTATACTACCATCTTCTGTGATCGTTTAATAACTTCTTAATAACAAACCACAAACCGATACAAAATGACTTATATTAATAAGTATTATTAAAGTATTATTGTACAATTTAAAACTAAATTCGGGGAATATTCCTCAAAATGTCAAAAATACACTAACATCTAAACATGCCACCATTGATCATGTACTGCAGTTCGTGTCATAGTGTTATTGTCATCGGTAACTCATTATTACACAAATACCAGATATCTACCGGAGTCATGTCGGTTCAAAGCCACCTTCCATATCACCGGAGGTCATGTATACCTAAAGTCTACTTGTGATGATGCACCTATTGATCGATATCAGTCCCTGGACTGATAATGATGCTTTTCAACCATCACTCCTCAATTATGCTTAATGTATCGTTTGACTCATTCCTCTTCTTTTTTCACTTTCAGGCGTCAATTGGAATCCAAAGAAAGCAGCAAACCCACTTAAGCTGACTGTCCTCAGGCCAAAATATTTTTCTCTATTCTGCATATGTTGGACATTCTCATCTCATCTCATACCATCTCAGCTTGTTCCTCTGGTACCATGCGGTGTCGAGGTGAAGCATAAACAGCGCGAGAGCGTCCGTTTATGGGCTTCATATATCGAGATTGCATGAACTCTGTTATTCCCTCTGTCCATCGTTTACGTGTCTGGCCTCTTCTTCTGCTGCCGTGTGTTCTGTACACCATTGCTTGTTGTGGTATACTAAATAAATGTTTGTATATCCTTTACAGGACATCGCTGTCAACATCAGCATCTTTCAGCTGATTGCTGATTTCTTTGGCAAGATTACGCTCAGTAGTTTGCCATTGCTTTCTGAGCGGCCGGCTCACATACCCCGTAAGTTGCCGACGCGATTCGAACCACTGCTGATTCTCACCGTCGTCACATTACGTACGAGAGTATACGAGATTATGGAGAAATGTCGCTAACCTCTAGGCCAGGAAGCCAGATGTGGTATACTGCTAGTTAGTAATCTAGTTATATGGCCAAACAATTTAACTTCCTCTTTTCTTATCCTCTTCTTCTTTCACTTTCAGGCGTCAATTAGAATCCAAAAAAAGCAGCAAACCAACTTAAGCTGACTATCCTCAGATTGAGTGGGTGTAGGCCAAAATACTTTTCTCTAGTCTGCATATGTTGGACATTCTCATCTCATCTCATACCATCTCAGCTTGTTCCTCTTGTACCATGCGGTGTCGAGGTGAAGCATAAACAGAGCGGGAGTGTCTGTTTATGGGCTTCATATATCGAGATTGCATGAACTCTGTTATTCCCTGTGCCCATCGTTTACATGTCTGGTCTCTTCTTCTGCTTCCATGTGGTTCTACATCATTGCTTGTTAGTAATCTAGTTATATGGTCAAACAATTTAACTTGCTGTTTTCTTATGAAATCTATCGCTGCTGTAACCCCCATTTTAGTTTTGATTTCTTCATTTATTAATTTCTCTCTTCTTGATACATTGAGTATTCTTCTCAGGAATCTCATTTCTATTGTTGTAATTTTTCTTTTCTCTTTTTCTGTCATTGTCCAGGTTTGGCACTGGCAGCATAGAGTTGGTAGGAAGATTGTGTTGTAAAGTGTATTCTTAATTCTTAGTATCTATTGATACGTGTTTGTTCTCTAGCATTGGTGCCATTTGTCCAGTGAGCTGGTTTACCTTATTGCGTCTATTTTCATCCCATCTTCTGTTTTGCCATTTGATGATATTATACTTCCTAAGTGGACACTGCGGTGCTTGATTGATTATGAACCATCTCTCTCTCTCTCTCTCTCTCTCTCTCTCTCTCTCTCTCTCTCTCTCTCTCTCTCTCTCTCTCTCTCTCTCTCTCTCTCTCTCTCTCTCTCTCTCTCTCTCTGGTACGATGGATACTCCTGCAGCAAATGTTTAGCTGTCATTTTATCAATTCCACAATTACATTCATCAGTATCTCCTAACTTTAGTTTATTAAACATGTGGTACTTTAGTCTGTTGCGTCCTGTGCGGAGTCTGAAGTTTATTACTTGCTGTTTTTATTATAAAACTGGATTTAAAAGGCAAGAAGCTCCACTTCAGTGCACCATTGGCTCGTTCTTTTTCCAAAGGGCGGCCTGAGGAAAGCGTCGCACAAAGCAAGAACTCCGTAGCTCCAGCGACTACCCCCAAGAGCCTACGAGAAAATTTCACCTGTAAACCGAATGACGTCGATTGGAATCGAACCCACAATTATCGCATCGCAGGGTAGGCGGCGTAACAACTTCGCATCAGAGACTCTTTTGTTGTTTTCGGTTGAATTTGTAACATGCAACATCTGTCAGGTCGCCGATGATGCATGTTACCAACTCAACTGAAGAGAACTAGTAATAATCTCACTCATTATATACCAAGAGCCGCACCATGTGCGATTCATGTACATCTTATCTAATGAAAGCACATCTTTTCACTATCCTTTCCAGACAGTGATCACTTGTACCCGCCCAGGAAAATTATGTACAGTGTACCTGTGTGGGTTGTTGGTTTGTCGAGACTTCTGTCTGTTCCACTATTCACAAGGGGCAGTGAGGAGGATTTTGTGTGATATTCACTGGCACAAGAACGGGGCGTAATGGGGTGACCCTTTGCCGTGAAGTTGGACCGCGACTACCGACTAACTAACCATCCCAGGCACTGTAGATACTGTATGCATTTGCGTCATGTGTGTCATTTTAACTCTTTTGGTCCCAGGCAGCTGCTACTTTACGTTTCCAGGTATTGTTGCTGCCTGCGCATATATGCTACACATTTGTATAGTGCAGAAGAACAGGTAGACATCACGGTCTTGGGAGAATGGTGCTGCAGGGAGTGACCAGACGATCTGTCCGACACTCAAAACTCCGAGGAAAAGGCCAGATGGACACATAATTAGACTGCTCATGAAACCATTAGTATTGGGACTCTTCGCTGGTTGTTGTAGATGAGAGGGAACACGTATGGGAATGTCCCGAGTGCAGTTATGCCGGTTCCTCACTCAATTCAAATCTACTCAACTCTGACCGTGAGAGAGCCACAAACTATATAATATACAATTACATCATCTTCAGCGATTCCATTTTCTGTACCATTAAGCTGCTGTTTATTTGAATGATTCAGTGTCAAAGAAACAGTAGATCTGAGCCAATCATGGTACACAATCAAATAAACAAGTATTATCATGGAAATGTCCGTTCCCAGAGCATTGCAATTGCGGAAGATACGATGAAAAATACAAAATAACACGATGACCCTAGTATGGGGATATATCGTCCTTCTGTCCAAATGGGATGTCACATTTTGCCATATATTATCCTGGCAGGTGAATTGTCCACTTACGCCGGGTGTAACAGGATCGTTTCCTAAATTGTGGTGTTTCCCCTGTCGATGCTTTAACTCTGCAGTGTTTCCCCTCTCGATGCTTTAACTCTGCAGTGTTTCTCCTGACGATGCTTTAACTCTGCAGTTTTCCCCTGTCGTTGCTTTAATTCTTCAGTGTTTCCGTTTTCAGGTACACATTCTTTTTTTCTTTTTTTTAATATCCTATTTTTACAGGACATTGCGGTCACCACCAGCATTTTTCAGCTGCTGTTGATGTCTTGGCAAGTATTTACGTTCAGTAGTTTGCCATTGCTTTCTGAACGACCGGCTCACAAACATTCCATAAGAAACCAACGCGACGCGATCCGCTGCTGAATCTCCCCCAGCTTTGTTTCGTACGTGAGTATACGGGATTATGAACAGCGTCCTTAAACCCTTCGCCAGGTAGCCGGGAGGTACACATTCAGACGATGAAATATATGCGGTAACAAAACAATGAACAGATATTCCCCGACAGCTGAATATGTGAAAACCTAGAAATTCACACCACAGCAGCAATATTTGCCATGTTAGTTAGTTAGTTAGTTAGTCGACAGATCATCCTCATTGCACATCGAACCATTCAGTCCATAAGTGCTCGGATCCCCTCCTCAGCAAATCCCGCAACGTGTAGCGGCTAACGACGCCAGTTCTGTGTTGGTTTATAAATCTTCTTTGGCTTCCTGCGTAGTGTTCTTGTTTGGCCACCCCTCTTTTAATTTGCTGCTCTCGCAGTCTGGCCATTGTTGTAGATTCACAGTCATCACTTGGTTCTCGCAAAAGTCTTACTTCTCGTAGAGCATTCAGAATGTCGGCCTGGTCCATGGCGCTTCCGCCCTCCACAGTAGCCTCACCTGCGAGCTTGTCAGCCCGCTCATTTCCTTGTACTCCCGCATGCCCTGGCACGAAGATGAAACTAATCTTTGCCAGTCGAGACCGCTCCAGAGGCAGCAACCATTCTCTTCGGATCGACCCCTCCTCTATCCTCTTGATCATGTTCATTGAGTCGCTAAGGAAACAAGCCCTAGTGAATGTCTGTGTCTCGAGCCATGTTATTGCTTTACTTACTGCCATGACTTCCATGGTCAGGCTACTTGTGGTTTCAGTGAAAGCACCAGAGTCCTCCTTCACAATTCTCCCTCCGGCCCGAGCTGTAAAGGCCCATGAGCTTCTCACATGTCGGACGACCGACCCATCTGTGTAGATGACCGCGTCACCGTCTAGCGAATTCTCGAAAATCAACGCTTGTACTTCAGCCTCAACAGCAGCCGGATTTTCTTGTCTGCATTTTCTATCTAGTTGGATGCAAACTGAAAAGGATGTGCAGAAGTCTGTTGGCACTTGCACCCACTCCTCGCCAGGTTCTAAGTCCTCAAGTGAACACACCTGTTGAAGAATGTCTTCGGCTTGACCCATCCACGACCGTCCTCTTTTTAACCTGCTGCCCTTCACCTTCCTAATTTCACTATGCAGTGGATGTTGTGTGTTTGCGTTAATTCTGAGGTAGGCGCGTGCCCTGCAACCTTGTATTCTCTCTTCAATGGTTGGAAAACCAAGAAGGTAGCGCATCGCCCTGCATGCTGTATCTCTTGTACATCCAAGAATAATGCGCATAGCTTCATTCTGTATCCTTTCCATCCTTTCTATCTGCTTATGGCTGAGAGTCAGGATTGCCATTGCATACTCCAAAACAGACATGACCAACCCCTCGTACAGAAGACATAGATGGCGCTGCTCACAGTTTGCTGCCGCCATCACCCGCATCGCTGCCAAACCCCGCTTGGCCTTTGTTATCACCTGGTCTATGTGCACATTATAAGCAAGGCTTCGATCAAACCGTATCCCCAGGTAATTCATTGCCTGCGTTCTTTCCACCGTCTCTGAACACAGCATTACAGTTGGTGTTGGAGTGTTGACAATATGATTATTCAACGAGAACCAAGTCACTGTTGCCTTTGTTGGGTTGACCATTGCCCCAGCTTCATCACACCAAGTACTTATGCGATTGAGTTCGGTTTGTAGTTCCACAGCAACCTCCTCTCTATCCTTCCCCTGACGATACACTAAAACATCATCGGCATATGACAATGTCCTGCCAGGTCCAGTGATCTGCTCACTGGTGATTCTCACTGTGTAGGCGTTGAACAGTACCGGAGATAATGGTGATCCCTGTGGTAGGCCAGGATATATTGTTGTTGGTTCCGAAGTCCAACTGCCACATCTAAAAATACTTTCCGTTGGAAGAGGGCTGCAGCGATCCAACTAAGGAGGAATGGACTTACGTTTAGTTCGAGAAGCTGAAACATTAAAAAATCCAGTGGTACTCTGTTGTATGCGTCCTCAAGATCAATCGCTGCAGCAACGGTTTCAGTGCCTGAGTGGAAACCTTCATAGACATCCTGGGCAAAGACTGCTGCATTGGTCCAGGTTTCTCTCTTTGGACGGTACCCACCCAGGGTGGGTGGGAAAACACCTTGCCTCTCTAGTTGGCTTGATATTTTCCTGGCAATTACCTTCTCCAGCAGCTTGCCTATTGTATTCTGCATGGTTATAATTCGATATCCCTGAATTTTTTTGTGGTCTTTGTCAGGCTTCGGCAAGGGAATCAGATAGCTGTGTAACCATTCCTCCTTGATGCTAGCACTCCCTATACTGTTGTTGTACATGTCTGCTAGTTTCTCTAGCTCATTGTCGGTACACCTATTTATGTCGTCGTATCTTATGCCATCAGGACCTGGAGCACTGTTTTTTGATCGTCGAAGCACAGCCTTGATTTCTTTCACTGTCACTGTGTCTTCATCCGAAGTGTTCTGGGCCTTGCATCTGTCTGAGGTGACCTCCTTGGCCAGATTTCGGCCTCCCATGTCTGTCTGGTTGCTTTGCTCAAGGTAGCGTTCAAAGAGGGCTTTGCCCTTGTCCTCGTCAGTCCTCTGCCAGATGAGGTCAGCACCTTGGAAGTCAGAAATGCTCTTATTCTTGACTACACCACTCATGCTTTTATGTAGTCGCCAGAACAATTTCAGTGACTTGTCTGTGCTTACTCTTTGACACACCTCTGCCCATTTTTCGCTTTTAACAACCTTGACCAGTTTTTTGAAGTAGCTTACTTTTGTGTGCATCTCTCTTTCTAAGTGCAAGCAGGGACTAGGATGACCAGCTCTGTTCTTCTTGGCATTTTGCCATCTCCTTACAGCACTACGCTTATCCACCCAAGCCTTCTCCACCTCGAAACTCCACCACGGTGGCTGCTCCCAGCTTTTTTTCCTGCCCTGAAACGTTCTGCGCTTGTCACGTCTTATTTTACTCACCACATCTTGCCCTGTACTGTCATACTGGAACGTCTTTACCTTTAGCTTGTGCTGCCTGGTTCTGCCTTTCTCCACCAGTATGCTGCACGGGTGGTGGTCGCTGCCATGGTGTCCTAGGACACCCCATCTACACACTGTAGTGAGTGAAGGTAAAACTAGCGCCAGATCAATAGCACTGTCCTCATCGCCCGGACGGCTTGCTGTCCTGGTGACACAGCCACTGTTGATACAAACCAGGTCGATGGTTTCCAGTGCAGTCTCGAGCTCCTCCCCCTGTGTATTGGAGGAAGTGTTTCCCCATGATCTGCCTTTAGCGTTGAAGTCATCACAGAAAATAACATTTCTCTCGTGGCCTAATATGCCACTTAAGCACTGCCAAATGATTTGCCATGTAATTGTTTTTACCCAAAAAATGAATATTTCACATATGTTAGGGCTATATAACTTGCCAGTTTTGACGTACAATTACATTTAATCAAATGTTTTTTCCCAATGAAAAGAAGTACTTTTATTTCAAGATGACCAGCAATTCAGCTTCCCTCATTAATGACCGGGAGAGAGACATCTACATGGTCACCAACTACGTCTTTGTAACAGCCGCCATCAGCCTTTGTGGCCTTGTCGCCAACATAATTAACATTATCGTATTCTTCAAACAAGGATTCGACAGCACTGTCAACATAACATTCTTTGGAATAGCCATTTCAGATCTCGTCAGCCTCCTCGGTTTGTTGTGGGGCGGAGTTTGTGTCAATCCCCTGTTTATCAACTCGGACGTGAATATCGCACCACTGGAAATTTTACACCTCACCTCGGGAATACCCCATATTTGCTTCGTGCGCATAACTGGATGGTTAACTGTTTTCATCACGGCTGAAAGATGTTTGTGTATCATTTTACCGCTAAAGATTAAACAAATTATAACGCCGAATGTTACCATAGCGATTGTATCACTTATTTATATCGCCATTATGTTGTCATTTGCACCGGAATTTGAGATTGCATATTTTGATTGGAAGTTCTATCCAGAAAAGAATAAAACATTGCTTGGGTTGATGTTTACAAACAAGAAAACAGAAAATGAAGGTATTGTTTTCTTCCTGTACTCAGTACTTGGGACAATTTCCTTTGTGGCTGTAATTCTCTTCACGGTTATTCTTGTTGTCCAGTTACGACGAAAATCAGAATGGCGTAGCAACGCAAATCTTGATAAATTACGTACGGAATCCATTTCTAACCGAGACAGAAAAACAATGATTATGGTTGTGTTTGTAGCGGTGTTATTAATCGGTTGTTATTCACCTGGCGTTGCTGTTTCTATGGCAACGTTCTTTGAGCCAGAGTTTCGCATTTCCGGAAGGCAAGTGAACTTATTCTATGTGGCTTGGACGTTTGCGTTTATTTTTGAAGCGATTAATTCAAGCATCAACATCTTCGTTTACTACAAAATGAGCTCTAAATATAGAGAAACGTTTAGACAGATGTGTAACATGCCTGGGTCACACAACCCACAAGGCGAACCAAATAATAGGAGACCGAAAATACAAGGAGAAGAGAATTCAAAACAGAGATGAACTCATTGGGGAGAACATTGAGAGAGCTTCAGGCGATGGCAAACGAAAGAAAGACTAGACGTGAATTGGTTGAGGATTTATGTCCTGATGGAAGGATTAAGAGTACAAGAAGAAGGTCCACACAAAATAATTATGTTAGTTAGTCCTCACTCGTGGTTCCAACATCACGACAAAGGGTCACACCATAATGCTCCGTTCCTGTCTCAGTATATATTACACAAATTGCTCCTGATTGTCCCATGTAAAAATTGGAACAGACAGCAATCCTAACCAACCAACAGCATGCACAGTCATACATGTATAAGGCCACTGCCAAAATGCCAACACAAAAGTCCGTTACTAAAATTACAGTTTATCATCGATGTAAGCGGCTGTCATTAAAAAACCAACAGTTGCACACGCATTACTGCATAAGGAAACACCATCTAGTTGAGCAACCGGCCGACCGCCATATTTCTAAATATGCAGTTTACAATACAACAATCGCGGACAGATGTAAAAACATTCACGTGAAATCAAAAGCTCACAGTGTCGCTCCACACACTTAACTAAGTAGCTGGGCGACGGAAGTGTGTTTTACCAGTCTAACATGCGGGAAATGCTTACGTAAACCATAGTCAGAAGCGAAAACACTCCAGCGGCCTTAACAGCTGAACAGTCAATTCGCAATATTGGACCGGAAGGCCTAATTATTATGTATGCAGACCATTAAAACCCATTGTTATCAATGGAGAAATGTCGAAGCCTTGTTTGGTTCACGCATATCACAAGACATACGACTGTAGAGTACGCCTCCTGTTTATCGCATGGAAGGTCATGAGTTCTATTTCGGTGTAAGTCGTTCGGTTCACGAGTGCAATTTTCTCGAAGACTTCTTGTGAGACACTTGCGGCAGGTCGCCCTGCGAAAAGACACACAAATATATTGGGTAAAACCAGGTGCAATGAAGTCGATCATCTTGTCTTTTAAACCGCTTTTAAAGATCTTGGCCAGTGCCACACTTGGCTGTTGCCTTGCGACGTCAGCGCCCTTTCTGCCGGGCGTTACATGGGTTACAATTCTCCATGTGGTGGAAGCTAAAGAAGAGAAAGAGTTAACCGTTGTCAGTGATCTCGGAGTGTCATGAGAAGAGCGGTATTCAAAAAGAGATTACTCGGAGGGAACGAGTTTAACGGTCATTCAGGCCCTGGGCAGCTTTGCGACAATACATAGGTTTCTGTTCCAGTGACACGTTATCGACAAAGCAGGTGTTTGTTCCTTTAAAAAATAAAGTCTTAAAACTCGAAAGGATCACCTTCATTGCACCGGGTTTAATTCAATATGGCTCGATCTCTTTCCGCAGGGAGTCAGTCGAAACAAAAGTCGCCAGTCGCACAAAGAATGAACTCCTTAGTTCCAGTGACGAGCCCCAGGAGTCTCCGAGAAAAATGCACTCGTGAAACGAAAGACGTAGCTCGGAATCGAACCCACGACCTTCAGAGCGCAAGGTCGACGGCTTGACCACTTCGCCACGGAGATTCACAAAAGTCACAGGTTTTTGTTCCAGTAACAAGTTATACACATTATAGTTTTTCTAGCGACACGTAGGACACAATAAAGGAATTACACAAGCTGGATAGATTACATAATATCTTTTCCGCACTGAAGACCGTAATGTGTCAGGCGGGGAGTCTAACGGTAGTACACGCTGTTGTGAGTCCAGACACTTGTGATGACAGATGTACATGCTCATACTGGTCCAGTCACTTGGTATAAGGCACTCAGCTGAGGAATATGGCTGAACGCCTCTAAGTCAAATCCCTCGGATGTGAGGGCCTGGCCGCTACCCACCCCTGCTCTAGGAGGTTTGATGCTGAGCCAGCAGCATCTGCAGCCTACCTTGTTCCGGACGTACTGGATATCCTTTCCTCTGGGGAAAACAAGGCAAAGCCGAGATTTGATGTGATTTGATTTAACGTTATTTTCAAAGGGTCACACATTGGGCACACAGGTCCGTCTTACATTCGACACTTCCAATCACTCATTTTCGTTCATCAATAGTTCATGATACATTCACATAGGAAATACAAATCATTGTTAACTGAATGTTGTAAACATAAACAATGTATATTATCATGATATGAGACACATCCTCCACCCACCCACACATACCCCACCCACACACACACATCCCCCACCCAATACACATCCCTCCACACACACAACCCGCACCCACCGACACATACCTCCCACCCACACACACACACACCCAGGCACACATACATACACCCACCCACCCACCCATGCATCCCCACCCACACACATCCCCCACCTACAAATCTCCCCACCCACATACACATCCCTGCACCCATCCCACACACACTCACCTACCCACATATCCTCCACCAACGTCGACACACCCGCAACCATCCAGCTAAACACACATCCACCAACAACACATTCCCAAGCCATCACACACATAACAATACCCAAAAACATCTCCTAGCAACCCACACATCCCGCACCTACCATCACATGTCCAACCACACACATCCCCCACCCACACAATTTCCTCCACCCACCCACCCACCCACACATCCAGAACCAACTCACACACATCCCCCACCCGTCCCCCAACCTACACATACTTACCCACACGCACATCCTCCACCCACCCACACACACACCCAATCACCCATAAACCAACAATACATCACTCAACCACACATTCCCCACCCACACATATCCCCCAACCCATCACACACACACATCCCGCATCCACTCACAGATCCCCCACCAACTTACACATCCGTCACCCACACACACATTCCCACCCACACACATCTCCCACCTACACATACATCCCCCACCCACACACATATCCCCTCCCACACACACATCCTCTCCCACACACATATCCCTCTCCCACACACACATCCGAACCCATACACATCTCCCACCCACACAGACCCCAACACCTACACATACATCCCCCACCCACACACACATCCCCTCCCACACATACACATCCTCTTCCACACACACATCCTCCTCCCACACACACATCCCCCATCCATACACACAACCCCACACCCATCTATGACACCGCCTACACACACACACCCACACATCATCACCAACCTACACCCACACATCACTACCCACAAATATCCACACACCTTAACCCACCCAACCATATACCCCCACCCACACACACATCCCCCACCCAGACGTCCCTCATCCACACACACATATCCCCACACACCAACACATTCCCCCACCAAACCTCACACCCTTACACACACATCCGTCACCCATACATCTTCCCCACCCACTCACACAATCCCCCACCCACACACGCATCTCCCACCCACACACACACACATTCCACATCCCACATCCCACACCCACGTAGACAGAACAGAAAAACCACTGCAGAATATCCTCCTCCAGAAACGTCAAGCGTTCTTTGTCCACATTGTCAAAGAACATTTCGAGCCAAAATAGGCCTTATCAGCCATCTTAGAACTCACGGCTCCATACTTTCAACCCCACTGGATGAAATGAAAGGTCATCATCATTCTTGATGGACAAACAACACTCAACACAGTACGTAGCAGTCAACCCCAGCGTTTTTGGCTGTTCTTGATTCCTGGGCAAGTTTATGTTCAGTAGTTTGCCACTACTTTCAGAACGAACCGGTACTCATACCATTTCATAGAAAAATCAACGTAAAACGGTCTGCTGCCAAATCAGCACAGCTATGTTTCGAACGCGAGTATGCGAGATTACGAATTGCGTCCGTAACCTCTTCGCCATGGAGCCAGATAATAAAGAATACCATGAACAGACAGTGTATTACACCTGCTATGACCCTGTACTTTATACATCTCACATCAGTGTCGATACATAGCAGAAGGATCTTGGTTCAGCAAACAGCCGATCCATGGACAATCATGCATTTCCCAGTGACTTTTCGCTATCCATTTCAAACGGACAAGAACATTGATATCTTCATTACAGTCCGTATAAAACCTGCAGACGAATCTTGACAATATGCAAAGAGACAACAATGTCAGTAGTATATCTTATATATAAAAAAGGATGTGTGTGGGTGTGTATGTCCTTTATGCCTTCGCGAACGGTCCATCCTATTGAGATGAAATTTTCTACACGCTTCTTCCTCTCATTCCCGCGCTGCCAACTGTGATATTTTTTTAGTGTGAAATCGGCTACTTACTTAATATTATTTAATTTTTCATTTATCATTATAATTTCTATATAGCAAGGGGACTTAACTCTGTAAAAGTTATTTCGAGGGGCATAACTTTTAATAACTTTTCTGTATACCTTATAGTCATATTGTTGCATGGTTTTCAAAGATTTGTCTATAGTTATGTACAGGCATATGAGTTATAATAAATAATGATACAATCTTTAAGGCATTTTCAAAGTTTTCATAAAATAATGCATAATGCATAACATTGTAACTCATCTTTTTATGCTTAAGAAGTTATCTACAGTCATGTAGGTGATTAGAAACAGTTTTCATTAAAAATAATGGATGGTGTGTGGAAGGACATTCTTTTAAGTTACTTTTTTTTGTTGTATGAATTTAATGAGACGCTACCCGCCAGGAGCTGGGCGAAGCCACGCCGGGTCAGATAGATAGACAGACCCACCTTTTTGCTGCAGTTATCTACAGGCATATGCGTTATATCCTCCTCCTCCTCCTCTCCTCCTCCTCCTACCCTCTTCCTCTTCCCCTCCTCCCTCTCCCTCCTCCATCCTCCTCCTCCCTCTTTCTCCTCCTCCTCCTCCCTCCTCCTCCCTCTTCCTCCTCCTACCTCCTCGCCCTCCTCCCTCCTCCTAATCACTCCTCTTCCTTCCTCCTCCTCTCTCCTCCTACTCCTCCCTCCTCCTCCTACGTCCTCCCCCTCATCCCTCCTCCTCCCTCCTCCTCCTACCTCCTCCTCCTCCCCCTCCTCTTCCCTCCTCCTCATCCCTCCTCCTCCCTTCTCCTCCTCCATCCTCCTCCCTCCTCCTCCTCCCTCTACCTCCTCCCTCCTACCTCCACATCCATCCTCCTCCCCCTTCCTCCTCCTCCTCCTCCTCCTCATCTCCCCCTCCTTCTCCTCCCTCCTCCTCTCCTCTCCCTCCTCCTTCTCCCTCTTCCTCCTTGCCCTCCTCCCTCCCCTCTCCCTCCTCCTCCTCTCCTCCTCTCTCTCCTCCTCTCCCTCCTCCTCCTCCTCCTGCTCCTCTCCCCTCTCCTCCCTCTCCTCTCCCTCCTCCCTCCCTCCTCCTCCTCCCCCCTCCTCCTCCTGCGTTCTTCTCCTCCCTCCTTTTCCCTCCTCCTCCTCCTCCTGCTCCATCTCCCTCCTCCTCCTCTCCTCCTCCCTCCTCCTCCCTCCTCCTCCTCCCCTCCTCCTGCGTTTCTTCTCCTCCCTCCTTCTCCTCCTCCTCCTCCTTCTCCTTCCTCCTCCCTCTTCCTCCTCCCTCCTCCAGCCTCCTCCTCCCTACTCCTCCTCCCCCTACCTCCTCCCCTCCTCCTCCTCCTGCCTCCTGCCTCCTCCTCATCTCTCCTCCTCCCTCCTCCTCCTTCCTCCTCCTCCCTCCTCCTTCCTCCTCCTCCTCTCTCCTCCTCCTAATCCCTCCTCCTCCCTCCTATTCATCCCTACTCCTCCTCCTCCTCGCTCTCCTCCTCCTGCGATTCTTCTCCTCCTCCTTCGGACTTCCTCTCCTCCCTTCCTGCTCCCTCCTTCCTCCTCCTCTTCTCCTTCCGCCTCCTCCTCCTCCAGCCTCCTCCTCCCTACTCCTCCTCCCCTGCCTCCTCCTCCTCCTCCTCCTCCTGCCTCCTCCTCCTCCTCCTCCTTCCTTCCTCCTCCTCCCTCCTCCTCTTCTCTCCTCCTCCTCTCTCCGGCCTATCTCTTCCTCCTCCTACTCCTCCCTCCTCCTCCCTCCTCCACCTCCCTCTTCCTCCTCCCAGCTCCTCTCCTCCTGTTTTCTTCTTCTGCTGCTGCTGCTGCCGCCGCTCCATTTACCCAAGTTAATTGTTGGGGAAGATGTAAAGATCTTTCAAGTGCTCTTTCTAATGCTTTTTGTAAGTTGGTCTTCGTTTATCTAAGGTTGTTCTAACTGCAACCAATAAATGATTAGACAGACAGACAGACAGACAGACAGACAGACAGACAGACAGACAGACAGACAGACAGACAGACAGACAGACAGACAGACAGACAGACAGACAGACAGACAGACAGACAGACAGACAGACAGACAGACAGACAGACAGTCGGGAACGGGAACTTATATGACTACTTATATGCATTAAATGAGATGCTCCCCATCAGGGACTGGGCGAAGCCGGGCCGGGTCAGCTAGTACTTTATATTTACTGAGCTACAGATGAGTGATTAAGCAGACGACACCATCTGCTTCCGGACAACTAAGAAATCTATACAATTCATTCTAAATATTTTCTCTTAGTTTGGAACAGGAAGTAGATAAACGCATATATCTAAGCATCCACCAAAATTGGTTTATGCAAATGGAAAACTAGTAACATATCTTACTCAGTAATGTGTGCATTGAAATAAAAACATGCGTACGAGTTTACAATTTGTTAACTTTGGAAATAGTTACGTTATATTGTTACGAGTATATACTTTCCACAGGGACACAATTGAGTGGTATTACCGTTTATAAAGGAGAGTCTGACGTTTGGTCTCACTCACGACTTTCTGCATTCGACTGGAGATCGCATGAAAACAGAAATGTCAAAAGCATAAGGACTTTCTGCCCACGACATGAAGATGTGCCAGGAAATGATCAGGATGAGAGACGGGATGTTGTCGTTTCTTTAGGCGGAGAGTTAGTTAGTTAGTTAGTTAGTTAGTTAGTTAGTTAGTTAGTTAGTTAGTTAGTTAGTTAGTTAGTTAGTTAGTCGACAGATCATCCTCATTGCACATCGAACCATTCAGTCCATAAGTGCTCGGATCCCCTCCTCAGCAAATCCCGCAGCGTATAGCGGCTAACGACACCAGTTCTGTGTTGGTTTATCAATCTTCTTTGGCTTCCTGCGCAGTGTTCTTGTTTGGCCACCCCTCTTTTGATTTGCTGTTCTCACAGTCTGACCATGGTTGCAGATTCGCAGTCTTGGTACTTGGTTCTCGCAAAAGTCTTACACACACTAGGCGGAGAGTCAGATTATAACAAGACTAAGACGGTGAAGGCTCTTTTGAATCGAGTGGAGGGGGCAGTTAAACAAACAAAGGATCCACGTCTGGACAGGCTGACACAACGGGGGATAAACAGAAGGACAGGATGGCACTCCAGCTGAAGAGGATATTCAGGCTGCCACTGGTACCATTAGCATGGAAACGCCCCGAGTGCAATGATGTTGATTCTTGATTTGATACTCTTATTTCATATTTCAATTTTCGTTTTATCAGTTATTCCTGGTTTGCAATATATGTTCACAGACACGTTGTGTGTGTGTGTTTTAAATTTGTCAGCACAAAGGGATGCTGTGTTGTTAAATGTTTCTTTATTTCCTTTGCAAAAGATACCAACTATTTGTATTTCATTTAAACTCAATATTTGTTTTATAATTCTAAACTTGATTATAACGTCTGATAAAACGATGTCTAAATTAATAGTTTTATTTGGTTTCATCTTCCTTCTCTTCATACACTCCAGACCGCCATTTAGTCCAATTACATGAGTAGAACGGAACTTCAGAATGACAATAGAATAGCAGACGGCATCTCTAAATAGATCAGGAAACAAACACAGGAACATTCTTCTCTCCCCCCCCCCCCCCTCTCCAAACCACATTAATCCCTTTGTAGTCAAATGGCTATAAAATGCTCTCCTCGTTGATTTCTCGACATCTCATAAACCATGCCTATAACGTTAACAAAGAAAAAGCATTTCGTATACTGTCATCAACGAACAATAAACAATTACTCAAATATAGTGAGGTGTTAGCAATTAGGCAGTTCCAGTAGGTTTTATGCAAACAGACAGAGTTCGTGTTAAATTTGAAATTACCTCAACATTCAACATACCGACTACACCTACCACATGAAGGGAACTTATATGTTCTTTGTCTGTGTTGTCTTCGGGTATGTGTGTTACATACGACATGTTGCAGCTGTTGGGGAGTTTTGGAATGCGTCTAGGTATATTTTAAAATAGATGGCATTTGAGAGGAAAGAAATTTTGATAGAGCTAGATTGCACGCGAGAAATCTTCTTCTTCTTCTTCTTCTTCTTCTTCTTCCTCTTCTTCTTCTTCTTCTTCTTCTTCTTCTTCTTCTTCTTCTTCTTCTTCTTCTTCTTCTTCTTCTTCTTCTTCTTCTTCTTCTTCTTCTTCTTCTTCATCTCTTTCTCCATTTACCTCAGAGGGAAGACGTAAAGTTCTTATATGCGCTCTTTCAAATGCTCTTTGTAAGTTGGTATTCATTTCACTAAAGTTGTTCTTTAAACAATCACTCCATCTTTTAAGTGGTCTTCCTCTTTCCCTGTATCCATTATGCTTATTAAATGTGTCTTTTTGTGGCAGATGGTTTTCCTGGGCATTCTTGTGATGCGGTCAAACCATTTAATCTGTGCTTATTTAATGAACGGCTTGGTTGTTAATGAAATGCACTGTACCGAGTGCGTATGTTACATCTACCAATGTGAGTTAAGTTAGCGTATCTCTGTCTGTGTCAGGGATTTTCTTTGTGTGGCACGGAGAAAGTATTCTGGATCTGTGTGTTGACGTTTTCTGTTGTGAGTAAATGTGGGTAGTAGTGTTGAATGCTCTTTTGTGTGTTTCCATGCACATTTGTCGCGCTTATTCGTCTATTTCAGTGCATGTTTTGGTGTATTCACATGTATTTTTGCTGGGTGTCTCTTGGGTAATATTATTTGAATTTGGCTATAAGTGGTTCTCGGAGGTATCTGTTTTTGCTATTGTTCTAGCTGCACTTCCAATGTGCTTTAGTGCAGTGCATCTAGGCCAGTTTGTTTTGTTAGCTGTATTGCTGTTTGTTAAGTGGCGTACTGATGATGTGTTTATGTTGGAGTATGTGTTCGTATATTCTTCTTCTGGTGCTGCGTTCATCCGGAGTGATTTGTTTTTTTCAGACGTAATTGCGGTGCGTCCGGTTATGCGCCCTTAGGCCAATACATCCGATTTTGGCGGACGTTTCTCGCCAGGTTAGCCTTCCCGGGTGTTTCTAATTTTGTTGTGCGTCCACATCCCAGCTGGTCAAGTTAGAACGGTCGAAGACTTCACGGTCAACCCTCAAGGGAAGGCAGGGGCAATCCATGGGCATTATCCGCCATCCAAGGAGGCTTCCATAATTGCAGAGCCGCTACAAAGCGCACTAGTATTGGGCTCACCCAATGAATCACCACATCCTGCACATGGCTGCTTTAACTCATCACTTCCATGTATTGGGCATTTCGTTCGCCACAGCCCCCCCCCCCTCCCTCCCTCCCTCCCCACCCCTTCCGCAAACCTGGAACGGTCGATCTGCAGACGACGTCCATTCAGCGAGCTTTCATTTCGGACTTTTCACGAAGAACATTCCACTCTCAATCGGACGTTTTTGCGTTGTCCAATTTTATTTGCACCCTCAGGCCATACATCGGATTTCTGAGGGTGTTTTAAACCAGATTAGCCTTCCTGGGGAGTGTTGGCGTGTAATGAATGCAAGTTGTTGTGTTCAGCTTCGTATTGTGCTTTTAAGAATGCCCCAGTGTGTCACAGTTGTCAGTGGGTTTACTGTTTTACAGTTGTCAGTGGGTTTACTGTATTACAGTTGTCAGTGGGTTTACTGTTTCACAGTTGTCAGTGGGTTTACTGTTTCACAGTAGTCAGTGGGTTTACTGTTTCACAGTAGTCAGTGGGTTTACTGTTTCACAGATGTCAGTGGTTTTAGTGTTTCACAGTTGTCAGTGGGTTTACTGTTTCACAGTTGTCAGTGAATTTACTGTTTCACAGTTGTCAGTGGGTTTAGTGTTTCACAGTTGTCATTGGGTTTACTGTTTCACAGTAGTCAGTGGGTTTACTGTTTCACTTTTGTCAGTGGGTTTACTGTTTCACAGTTGTCAGTGGGTTTACTGTTTCACAGTTGTCAGTGGGTTTACTATTTCACAGTTGTCAGTGGGTTTACTGTTTCACAGTTGTCAGTGTGTTTACTGTTTCACAGTTGTCAGTGGGTTTACTGTTTCACAGTTGTCAGTGGGTTTACTGTTTCACAGTTGTCAGTGGGTTTACTGTTTCACAGTTGTCATGGGTTTACTGTTTCCAGTTGTCAGTGGGTTTACTGTTTCACAGTTGTCAGTGGGTTTACTGTTTCACAGTTGTCAGTGGGTTTACTGTTTCACAGTTGTCAGTGGGTTTACTGTTTCACAGTTGTCAGTGGGTTTACTGTTTCACAGTTGTCAGTGGGTTTACTGTTTCACAGTTGTCAGTGTGTTTACTGTTTCACAGTTGTCAGTGGGTTTACTGTTTCACAGTTGTCAGTGTGTTTACTGTTTCACAGTTGTCAGTGGGTTTACTGTTTCACAGTTGTCAGTGGGTTTACTGTTTCACAGTTGTCAGTGGGTTTACTGTTTCACGGTTGTCAGTGGGTTTACTGTTTCACAGTTGTCAGTGGGTTTACTGTTTCACAGTTGTCAGTTGGTTTACTGTTTCACAGTTGTCAGTGTGTTTACTGTTTCACAGTTGTCAGTGGGCTTACTATTTCACAGTTGTCAGTGGGTTTACTGGTTCACAGTTGTCAGTGGGTTTACTGTTTCACAGTTGTCCGTGGGTTTACTGTTTCACAGTTGTCCGTGGGTTTACTGTTTCACAGGAGTCAATGGGTTTACTGTTTACGTACTTGCATTGTTTGTGGCGATGGAGTTACGTGTATAATTCGCAATAGCGTTCGAAACACAGCTGCGGGTGATTTGGACGCAAACGGCCTTGCGTTGGTTTCCATTCAAAGATATGAGTCGTTCAGAAATCAATAACAAACTACTGAACTTGTGAAGAAATCGCAAACTGTCAAAAGATTTTGGCGTTGACTGCGACGTCCTGTGCATGATATGCAATGAACTTTAGTTTTTAGAAGAGTTCCCAGCATTGTCCAGTGTTTGTTTCTCTACCAGTTAGAAACATGTTTTATTTTTCTATTTTCTGCTTTGTCTTTATGTTCTGTCTACAAGAAACAAATGAAAACTGTAAACTGAATAGAGTGATTAGAAGTAGACAGCCACAAATTTTGGCCCCGTTATGAGAAGACATACATTGGAGAACTTGGTGACAAATGGACAAGATCGAGGGGAAGAAAACAAGAGGAAGGATGAGAAGTAAATACCTGGATGGCTTGGCCAGCGTGGCATGGTCGAGACAAGAACACTGAGCTGATCCACGATTCTGGCGATCGCGTGAATTGCGAAACACGAATCCCTACGCTTATCAGCATGGCACATGATCATGATGATTGTGAGTTGAGTTTAGTCAAGAACCGACATCACAGCACTCGAGACACTCCAATACATGCTCAGTCCTCATCTTCAACAGCCAGCGGAGTTCGAGACACTCCAGTACGTGCTCAGTCCTCATCTGCAACAGCCAGCGGAGTTCGAGACACTCCAATACGTGCTCAATCCTCATCTTCAACAGCCAGTAAAAAACAAGAAGTCCAGGTTAAATCCCAGCAGGAGCAGTGTTTATGTTTCCAGTCCCTGAGATCGAGCCAGATATGGGGTCGAGTGGTTATGGGCTGGAAAAGCTCTTGTTTGGGTTGGGGTGAGCCAAGAACCGGCATCGCAGCACGGGAATTCCCATAAATGATCCGTCCTTACCTGCAACGACCAGCAAAGAAACAAAATACTAATGATACCAGTAGCAGTCAGATTATATGTCCGTCTGGGCTTTCCTCGGAATATTGAGTGTCGGCGAGATTGTGAATTTCAGCTCAAAGTAATTTGATTGACTGCCTGACATATATGGCTGCATCTTGTCAGGTACATACCGCAGAAATCACACAGCATAAAATAATCAGATAAATCCTTCAAGCTGAAATATACAGCACAAAAATTACACACAGTAATTTGAATTGTCTACCATGGTGTCTTCGTCATTCAAATTCACTCCATTTGTGTCTTCGTCATTCACATTCACTATGGTTAGCCTGTTTCGAATTTAATATAATTTGAATTACTTCAATAGAATGTACCTGACGAGATGTAATGAAAAATAAGGAAGTAAAGCTCAAGAACCATCTTTACCTTGCCTTGAGAAAAAAGAGTATATGGTGTTAGCCATAATCGGCACTCAATGAGTGATCTGGTCGATATCTCGTCACATGTATCTACTTAACTCCATAATTGATCCGGTCAATATCACGCCAAATGTCTCCACTTCACTAAATGAGTGATCTGGTCAATATCACGTCTATTGTCTCTATTTCACTTCATGATTGATCTAGTCAATATCATGTCAATTGTCTCTATTTCACTTCATGATTGATCTGGTTAATATCACGTCAAATGTCTCTACTTCACTCCATGATTGATCTGGTCAATATCGTGTCAAATGTCTCTAGTTCATTGCGTGAGTGATCTGGTCAAAATCACGTCAAATGTCTCTACCTCACTTCATGATTGATCTGGTCAATATCTCGTCAAATGTATCTACTTCACTCCATGACTAATGTGGTAAATTTCTCGTCAAATGTCTCTACCTCAATTCATGATTGATCTGGTCAATATCTCGTCAAATTTCTCTACCTCACTCCATGAGTGAATTGGTCCATGTCACATCAAATTTCTCAACTTCACTCCATGAGTGATCTGGTCAATATCTCGTCAAATGTCTCTACTTCACTCCATGTGTGATCTAATTATCACGTCAAATGTCTCTACTTCACTCCATGTGTGATCTCAATATCTCGTCAAATGTCTCTTTTTGACACAATGAGTGATCTGGTCAATATCACGTCAAATGTCTCTACTTCACTCCAAAAGTGATATCAATATCTCGTCAAATGTCTCTACTTCACTCCAAGAGTGATCTGGTAATTATCAGGTCAAATGTCTCTACTTCACTCCATGCGTGATCTGGTCAATATCACGTCAAATGTCTCTACTTCACTCCATGAGTGATCTGGTCAATACCACGTCAAATGTCTCTTTTCACTCCATGAGTGATCTGGTCAATATCAGGTCAAATATCTCTACTTCACTCTGTCGCAGAACTCAGTGGGTCCGCCTCGTGATGTTTCTTCTTGAAGAAATGCCCGTTGAGACATCGGGCAGTTGGGTTACGAAAATTTACCAGTGAATGGGAAGTAACCAGTAATTTGACTCAACCCGACCAGAGTCGTTGCTCACCCTTTAAGAATATTCAAGTAGGTGGGTGGCGGAACAGGTTTTCGGGCAAGACAGACTGCGCATGTCCGACGCAAGCGCAGTCGATTGTCCCGGAACAAATGATCAGTTGGAGACGAAGGTTGCTGGCAGGCAGTCGACATTTTGGCCCAGTGCTAAGTGCGAGAGAGCGGGACGCCGTGTCTTAATGAGGGTTGAAGACTTCTGACATAATGTCCAGTTGCAGTGACAACGCTTCTCTTATCCACTGTCGTGCTGTTTGTGTGAAGGTATGTGTACAACCTTTTTCCTTAACTAGTGCGGTGTCGGTGATTCGAATTATGAGATTTCGTTAACGCGTGACTGGCGCGAGAAAGGAGGTCACGTGTGAACATTGGTACGGTTGTGTTTCCTGACTGTAAATTAAGCCTGTGGCAAACGCGTGTTTACCAGCATAGTATTGCTAAGCTATTTCGTAGGGTAGCAGCGAGCGGCTTATTTACAGACCCTGTAGATTGGGAAAATCGGGTTCAGGGAAGCGAGACCTGTAATTTGAGTTCACACATGGCCAACTTTGTAACCTTGAGCGTCGGCGTGGCCAGCGTGGCCGAACCGTTACTCACAGCGCTACCGGAAGTAGATTAAGGAGTCGCTTCGGATATATCGAGTGATACATCGATGAACTCGGGCGAGTGCAACGAATCGAATGCACCGGTCGACCGAAACCTCCGAGGTCGTTTTAAGGTCGTACCGGGAGTCGAGCTTCTGATCACATGGTGGTGAGACCACTGGCTTTCTTCTTGGCTTTCCTCATCTGTCTTTAAATTAGTTCCCTCGATGGAAGGCCAGCTTAATATATAATGGATTCCTGAGAGGTTGATAGAGGGAGAAGGGACCATTGCGACAGAATTGTTCATATTGAACATGACACCGTTCTAAATGCCCCGACCTGGGACCAGGGAGGGGGGAACGGGGTGTGGATTTCTGCTACAGGGGGATCACCCTGTATATTTATTTGGAGTTATTGGATTGTGCCTACGGCATGGTACGACATCAGTGTTGGCGGATAACAGGAAGGGGGTGAGGAAGTACTGCCATCGGCCCTCCTTCAGGGCCCTTCTATCTATACGTACAACTAACTCACTAACCGTATGTGTTGTCTAGCTATGTTTCAGCAGAGACCCATATCTCAGACACCAACCTTGGCCCAGTCCTACGTTCGTCTGAGAAAGAGGATGTAGGTGGACAGCTGCCACTTTGGTTCTAGGTCCAGTCTGTCCTCGACCATTTGAGCAGCCAGTGAAGGAGTGCGGGCCTTATGGGAAGGGTCCACACGTCTGAGTAAGGGGGACTTAAGTGTATCTGCTGTGGGTAAGTCTGATTCATGGTGCTCTCACTGAGTGTTATCCTCCACAGGTTCTATCTTGTTGAGAGCAGAGCGGCGATCCTGGGGACGAGTCCAGTGATCCGGACTAGGGCGAGAGCCGGTGGGAACAGCTAGGAAGTCCACCACCTCAGCGAGCAGTACTTACAATCGAGAGTACGTCTCAGGATGGGCTCCAGCTAACTCATCGCCCACTCCACGTCTGATAGCCCAGGTTGTTCGCCATGACAGCACCATATCGCCTTGTTCATTACTTCAGCTGGGCAAGTATCTGGTTGTTGTTAGTGTCCCAATTGTGAGACTGACTGACTGCCTTCATGCCAACTAGTTATGATGTCTCCGCTACCAAGTGCCTGGTACCCTGTGGTGCCTGATATTGTGGAAGAACTTTTGTCTGTTTGGAACTCTATCTACAGTGCCACGTTTCAGCGAGGGAGGTATCTGTGCTGTGATATCTGTGCTATGAGTCGGGAGATCTGCGCGGGTTGCATAGACAGTTGGGACTGCTACTACCATTGAGTGAGAGATCACCCTCTTGCTATACCCGCAGTACCATCGATACTTCCAGACGCTTCAGAGGAGTGTTCTAGTTCCTCAGCTCCCGAGAGACAGTCTTTATCCCTACTCTAAGGTGATCCAGACTTCAGGGACGTCATCCACCGGAGGTCCCAAGTACCAGTGAGTCGACTCGCCAGCCATCCTATCCAAGTGGAGAAACCTATACCTGGAGGGAGGCCTGAGATACTTGGTGAGCGTGTCTGACTTACCCAATAGTGTGACTTGAGGCCCTGACGATGATGACACTTTCTCCAGGAGGCTACTCGATCCTTGCCACGTCTTATCTCTCATAGATACTGCAAGGACTATCTCGGAATCATCATTATCATTCTCATTCATCTTGTATAATACAACATATTGTTAACATAGTTAGCTGCCAGAGTTGCGTCATGAGTTCAGGACGAGGTTTGAAAGGGGTAACGTCCCTTGGTTGAGAGTGAAGGAGATAGGGTTCCAAGGGTCGAAGGGGTTTTGTGGACTGAGGTCACCTATGTCCCAGGGCTAAAGGTATCCCGTTGTTAAAGTGTGATAGCAGGTTCCCCTCACCTCAGAGAGTGTTATGACACACTCTATGAGTTATCTAAATATCACGTCAAATGTCTCTACTTCACTGCACGAGTGATCTGGTCAATATCTCGCCAAATATCTCTACTTCACTCCATGACTTATCTGGTCAATATCAGGTCAAATGTCTCTACTTCGCTCCATGAGTGATCTAAATATCTTGTCAAATGTCTCTACTATGTTCCATGAGTGATCTCAATATCACGTCAAATGTCTCTACTTCACTCCATGAGAGATCTGGTCAATATCTCGCCAAATATCTCTACTTCACTCCATGACTTATCTGGTCAATATCAGGTCAAATGTCTCTACTTCTTAGGACATTTCCTGGTGGCCACATTACTCTGAGTCGACCTGGAAGCCTAGATTAGTTTTGGTATACCTGTGATGTGGATTTGAACTCACGACTATCGGACCGGTACACAAACATGATAGTCACAGCGCTACCGTGTCCCATACAGATAAATATGCAGGACAATAAATGGTGAAATATATGCTTGGTGATTTCTTTATCCAACCAATAATTCTGTTCTAGCAATGACAGGCAATCGTCTGCGATGCATGTATGCATATAATTAGATATTGGCTATGCTAAACATTGTCATCCTTAATTACCTAAATTGTACTCTTAACTCTCACAAAAACTGGCAGCAAGACAAACATTGATAATAAAATCTAAAACAGGCATTCACTTATACACTTTTTGCTTTACAAATATAATTTACGATAAAATGGCACATTCCTATAGCCTGCAGTCAACCACTTTGACAGGGCACTACTGTCTCTTCAGCAACAGCAGAAATTACGGTGCAATTTTGTTTAAGAATGCCTTCTTACTAGAAATTGTCTGTCAGTGAATGCGGTTTTCCTAAGACATA